>PVJA010052092.1:0-12552 GCA_004027025.1 Myocastor coypus
TTAAAAAAAAAAAAAAAGAAATTACCATCAGAGTGAAAAGACAACCCACAAATTTTGAAAAAAATTTTAACTAATAAGTATTCAGACAAAGGTCTTCTAACTAAAATTTATAAAGAACTAAAAAAAATTAGGGTCCCAAAATTCAAAGACCCAATCCAGAAATGGGCATCTAAGATGAACACACACTTCTCAGAGAAAGAAAATGAACAAGCCTATAAGTACATGAAGAAATGCTCCACATTGCTAGCCATTCATGAAATGCAAATTAAAACAACACCTGAATATCATCACAACCCAGAAAGAATGGCTATCATAAAGATATCAACCAACAGCAAATGTTGGAGACGTTATGGGGGAAAAGGAACACTTCTCCACTGCTGGTGGGAATGCAGACTGGTGCAACCATTATGAAAAGCACTGTGGAGATTTCTAAAAGACTACAACTAAAAATCCATTCAATCCAGCTATCCCCTACTGGGAATTTCCCCCAAAGAACTGAAAACATATGATAGTGATATCTGTGTACCTATGTTCAGAGCAGCACAATTTGTAATAGCCAAACCTGGAAACAACCAAAATGCCCATCATCTGAAGAATGGTTGAAAAAGATGTGGTATTTTTATACAATGGAATATTGCTCAGCTATAAAGAATGATAAACTAGAAAACTTCATCTATAAGTGGATGTATTTTGAAGATATACTCATAAGTGAAATAAACCAGGCCTACATGTATAAATATCATACAGTCTCCCTAGTGTCAGAACTCAAAAGAAATAAAAATGGAAAGGCATAACACAGCTTAGTGGAAACCAATGTCTAAAGCATTAAACAACAGTGTGACTGCCAACAGAAAAGATAGGAAACATGGAAGGAGCAAAACCCTGCACTTATATATAGGATATATTAGATAATGGTCCTAATAACCACCAAAATATTCTTCACACTGAGGATAGCAGTGGGTAACACTAAAATTATGCTTGGAATGCCTGTCATTCTTCTCTTTTAGATTTGTGCTACTTCTAATGTAATTTCAGTTACTGTTATACTCTCTCTCAAGTAAATGATTGGTTTACAAAAAAACAAAAAGGGCATTAAATGAGAATAAAACACTAAGAAAAATGCCATAGGTTCAACCGACTAAAATTTTGCATATACTTAGATTTCTAAATGTCTGTGTAAAAATGTGTAACTGCTTTTATCACATTGTACAGAGATTTATTAGAATATCAATGATTGATGGAAACTACCAATTCCAAGTTAAGTGTAAGATGTTTGGTATTCAGAAAGACAGTGATGTTAAGCTCAAATTGCCTATGTTATAGAGTAATAGTATCACTAAGCTTCTCTTTTGGAGGGTTAAGAATGTAAGTTTACAGACCAAAAATTAGTGAAAGAGAAGGACTACAAGGATTGCCAATATTTTGGCCTAGCCCTTCAAGGTCAATGAGGACTCAGGACATAAGAGAACCTGTGATGTGACCTGTGCTGAAACATCCTATAACTCAGTGGTTTCACAAATTTTGTGTTCAAGGAGATTATAGGACCACAGAGGAATGGGATAGGTGATGTACAGTGTGCCTAAGGAGAGTCACCTAGACAGAAAACATTCTCTTGGGCTTTCACAAAGCAAACTGGTCAAGCAATGGCTGTCACTCATCCAGACAGCTGACACTGACAATTCTACCAAGCACTGTACATGGTTTCAAAGTAAATCCTTAGGGGACTTGACTGACCTTGGGAGGTACAAAAGTTACATGTTTTATTACACAGGTCTTGCTTTAACTTGCCCTTAACCACCCAGCAGAAAAGTTTAATCATGACGCATAAAACATAAAAGCTAGATTAGTATGCTGAGCTGGAAATGGCTTAAATCAACTGCTTCTGACATTGCCAGTTCTGTCAATAATCCATTGGGATTAGGGAATACTGAACTATGTACACAACTACTTTCTTTTAGTTCAATGAGAAGAAATTTTTTGCACCAACATTGATTAGAAAAATTATAATGTCTACACCCTGTGCTTTGTATAAGTACTATGTGGACAACAATATGCATTGTATCAATTATTGGGAATGTACTTCTGTCGTGCTTTTGAAAAAAAAAGAAACAAAGGAATGTCTGCAAGGTCTTTTTTTTTTTACTTGGCAGATAAGGCATTTTACCTGAATCCTTAACAACAGATCTTTCCCTCCCTACTTTACAAACACCACTGAAGCTTGTTATTTTAATATTTGAAAATACTAAATATCTCAATGAATAATAAATAATAATAAAAACTCCTGATAAAGAGCTCCTGCTGTATAAACTCAGCACCTAGAATGATGTCTGGCACATAGCAGATGTTCAACAAACGGTGTTAAATGAGCAAATGGCAAACCTGGTTTTCTACTTCTTTTAGATCAAAAGAAAAAAAAATTTCCTAAAGAGTATCACAGAAAAAGATTTCTACTAGAAAAGTTTTTTTTTTTATTTTTTTGGAACCAGGCATTCAACTCAGGACCTTGCACTTGCCAGGCACTTAAGCTGCTGAGTTATCTCTCCCGTCCCTCTACTGGAAAAGTTTAAACACATATTTGTTAGGAGTAAAGTAAGAAATACTGTGGACAGGAAACTAAAAACCAAATGATCTCTAAGTTCTTTCAGCTTCCAGAATCTAAAGCCTGATGAATAGCAGTCAACCTTAAAAGAGGAGAGCTACATAAAGCTTGATTTCCAGGTATAATAATTACCAATAGCTTCTCTGGGAAGCGGATACAGAAATACTAATTCACCTAAAATGTAGGCACACTCTAAAGTAAAATACTTCAGCTAATCATCAGTCACTCTGGGAAGGGCACATATGCTTAGGGCCAAGCCCTTCCCCCACACACCAGTAGGGAAAGGGAGAGCAAAGTACAGAGATTACATATGGAATAAAGACTATCATATTAAACTGAAGTTTTCATCTTGAAATTAGTAAATTTAGCTTTGGGATTTAAATGATTGGAACCAAATATAGTCACCTCATAAGGCAAAGAATGGAAGCACATTTATGTATTTAATTTGCAGTACTTACCTTGAATAATACACTAAGATGTCTACAATTAAGGGAAAGTCATTCAATCAATTTATCTTCAATCTGGCTGGAAGAGCTAATTTACAGGGAAAGGAGTTACATCTGTTTTCCTAGATAACTTTAAAAAGTTTAATTAAACTCAATTCACATATAAATCAACTTTGGAAGGATACGCTTCCCAAAAAAAATCATTCCTTTCTTTAATTCAAAACATAAAATAAATAAGGGAACTGTAGAGTCAGTGAATTCTTAACAATAGACTTGTGTCCATCACTTTGCACCAGGTTTAGAGACTCTTTTGCATTCTCTAGAGTTGTTTTGAAGATATAACTGCAGAGACCACCCCAGAAGAGCAACCTCATAAACAAAGTGACAGTTTAACAATTGCTTGCAAATGCGACTGCATTTTTTCCTGCAGCATATTAAGAGATTTTTTTCTCCAACCGGTTGCCTGACGACTTCAGCCTGCCTGAGGACTCTGGCCCACCTAATGACCTAGGCCCGCCCACCTGAGGACTCAGGCCCAGCCCATCTGAGACCTCCTGCGGCCTGCCTGTGACTTCCTCTGGCCCACCTTGAGCGCAGCCTATTCAGCATCAGGCCCACCATGTCAGACCTACTCTGGCCCACTGTGAGACCAGCAGCTACGCCCAACATATGACTCAGACCTTCAGCCAGATACAAGCATAGCCTATCGAGCATCAGGTCCAACACCTGAGTCAGATCTCCAGCCCAATGCAAGCTTAGCCTATCCAGCAGTAAGGCCCCACCAGGTGAGTGAAACCTCCTTCCCCCCCCAGGGCTAAAAGCAGCTCAGCTGACCCAGCAGCCCAGACTGAACCACTAATCCATGGGCCTGCAGTCCTGCATCAAAGGTCACTGCTATACAGAATGATACAGACAAGGAGCAAAATGTAATCTCGGGTCCCAAACCCACCTGTAACAGATACAGGAGACACTACCATACAAGAAAATGGAAATCATGTAGATGAAATCTCTGAACCGACAGCTGCTGAAGTAAACAGACAAGTGCAGAAACATATAGAGCAACTCAGATCAGAGATAACATGTCAAGTAAAAAAACAAATGCATGAACTAATAGACTCTGAAATGGAAAAACAATTGCAGAAACGTATAGAGGAAACCAGGGCAGAAATAACCACTGATGTTAAAAAAGACATGTCTAAATTAATAGCATCTAAAGTAGGGAAACAACTACAGAAAGGTAGAGAGGAGAACAGGGCTGAAATAATCTCTAAACTAAAGAGAGAGGATAACTATAATGAGAGACTTCCGTACTACTAAAGAAGACATTTTTTTTTAATTCTGCAGTCAATTCTCTGATCACTGATACAACTTTAGAGAACAAAAAATTCTCTGCTCATATTTTAAATTTAATCTGAATTTCAGCACAACAGGAATGTGCAGAAAGCAGTACTCTCCTTTGTACACATATATATTTTACAAAATCGCTATTATCTAAATGAGAAAGGTCTTACACAATTCCTTTGACAGCCAGGCATGGTGGCACACATCTTTAAACCAGTACTCTGGATAGTGAAGCAAGAGGAGTGCAGCAAGTTTGCACAATACGTTGAGTTTAAGACCAACCTAAACAGGGCTGGCAAGATAGCTCAGCAGACTAAGCCCTTGCTTAGGTAAGTGATGGGGCCAGGGTTCAATCCCTCCAGCGATGGAGTCTAGGCTGTGGTGGCACACCCCTATAATCCCAGCACTAGATACAGAAAACAGGAAGATCACTACAAGTCCAAGTAGTGAGACCCTTAACAACAACCACAACAACAAAAAAGACCAGCACAAATTACATAGCAAGACCCGTCTGAAAAAAAAAAAAAAAAAAAAAAAATCCTTGGGATTATGTTCACATCTGGCTGGCAGATCTAGTGTTAAGTATGACTACGGCCACACGATTAAACTTTAAATCCACATATTGCTATTTAACTGACATATATGAATTAATTTATAGAAAATGTGTAGCCAATTATTCTACTTCCCCCAGTCTTCTGCACATTCAAAAGTAAGTGTTACTAAAAGCAACATCCCTACATAGAATATATGCATTCCCAGATACTTGCCAATGTATCTACAACAGATACTGTTACTTTAGTTGTCTGAATCTGCCTGCTGATAAGTAGTATTGGTAGGAATAGTAACTTCGCCAGATAAACTTCACCTCTATGAACCTCAGTTTCCTCATTAGAAAAAAAAACCTGACTGACCCACAGATCACGCAAACTGTCCCCCAACAACAAACTATTACCACTAAACAGCCAGAACACCATTTGTACTTAAGTAGAAACCACAATTTCTAAGACTGTTACTAAATGGTTGCGTGTAAAAGGCCTAGATGACCTACAGTTACACTCTGGTAGATTATTTCTGGTTGTTGAAAAGTCTATGAAAAAAAAAAAAAAATCCAGGTGCAGAAAGCCCAAGTAGGAGTCGTCGCACAGCAGACCTTGGAACTTCTCTCTGGGCCGGGCCGGGGTCCCACAAGGCAAGTGAATGGGGGAGCAAAGCGAGGGGCACTGAGTTCAAGCGCTGTGGCGGCTCCGGAGAGCGCTCAGCACATACGCCAGACTCCGTCTACGCGGAGTCTCCGAAGCCATCCCTGTGCGAGGAGAAAGGAGGGAAAGGAGAGGGTAGAGAGAAGGACCCTGCCCGAGTTGCCCGCAAAGCGGACAAGGCCAAAGTGACTCCGCGCACCGACAAAGGAAAAAGGGAAAGGAGGACTCGCCATTCCCAGAGGGCCGCCTCCTTTCAATGCAAGGAAGCCCGCCCCGCCCGGCCTCGCCCCTGCCGCTCCTAAAGGACCTGAGCCGCTCAGAGCCCCATCCTTGCCCCCAAACCATGCCGACCGGGCCCTGGACCCACGAGGGGGCAGGGCCCCCTTGTCTTTCGCCCCCACGAGGGCCGCCCCCTCCCCACGCTCCCGCCCCAGCACCCACCCACCGCCACAAGGGCACCTTTAGAAACTTTTCGGGGGGGGGGTGCGTGTGTGTGTGTGTGTGTGTGTGTGCGCGCGCGCGTGCGTGTCTGGGGCTTTGTCCCCATTCAGGGCCGGGCTGAGTCTCCGAGGCGAGTGCCTGAGGGTGTCCGGGATCTCACAATGCACCACGGAAACCCCACCCCTCCGCCCCGCGCCTCCAGCCAGGGGACCCGGAGTCCCAGATAGCAATTCCCACGCCTTGCTGACCCGGGGCACCGGCCTCGCCTGTCACGCGGTAGAAAGCACGCGGGGGGGAAAGGGGCAGCCGGCAAATACCCTGGCTCCAAGCACCCTTTTCCAAGGAACACACAGAGGGACCCTTCCTCCCTTGTCTGCAGGAGTGGGCCACGGCGCGGCCACAGGGCTGCACTCGGCCAGAGCGGAGCCTCGGTCTCCTCATCCTCCCGAGCCGCAGACGCGCGCCCCAGCGGCGCTCACGCCCACGCACGCACACGGAGCCCACCCACACTCACCGACGGCCTCCCCACAGCCACGGCCATCTCGGCCCTTGGGCGCTCCCCGCCGACTCCCGCCGTACTGCCGCGCGCCTCGGTCACGGCCGCCCAGTCCTCACACTCGGCTTTCGCGCGCAGTCCAGCGCATCTGCTCCGCGCGCCGCCGCCCTCCCATTTTATGGGTGCAACATGGCCTCCCGCCTGGGCAGAACCAAATACCCCCACTGGAGGGGGGACAGGCTGGCTCTCGGTCTGATCGAGGACAACTGGCGTAGTTCCGAAGAGATCTGCAGCCTTTCGGAGAGGCTCGTACTCCCCGAACTCTGGCGCTCACCAACAGGTGGCCGTTTTCTGCACCACCGAGAAGCTTCTGCCTAAGCGCTGGCCGCCTCCCCCCTCCGCTGCATGGTGGAGTCTGAGTAAAAGCCGGTCCCGGGGCCCCACCCCGGCCCTCAGTAAACCGAGCGGCTGGCGGCTGGAGAGCGGGAGGAACCGCGTGTAGGGGGGTGCTGCACTGCAGCCGGGCGGGGGCGACCGAGAAAGGCTGGGAGGTCACCAGGGAAGAGCTGCTGGTCCACTGGTCCTCCTGCTGACTAGGAGACAGAGCACGCGCGACCACGCTGGAGGCCAGGGACCCAGACGCTGCGCCTAGAGGAAAGCGCCCCTACGGGGATAATTACAGCGGAGACCCGCCTTCCCGCGGGCGTGGCCGGAGAGGTCACACGTGGGCTCAGCGGTGCGCCTGGTGCAGGAGACCGACCCAAGGTCTGACCCGGCTGGAACGCGGGGGCACCCGCGGCACCGAGAAGTGGCTCCTCTGCCGAGCGCGGGTCCCCGCGACCTTCTGGGCGGGCTGCAAACAAGATCTCTCTGCCGCGGGTGGAGGGCAGACAGGACAGTACCACTGCTTGCAGACGGGGGCGGCGATCCTGCTGGTTTGAAACTGGGGAGAGCGCGCTGAGGCTGTGATCGGCCCACGGATTATCCCCGGGGAAACCCAGCCGGCTGGGTCCGGGCGCCTCATAGTCTGACTTGAGACTTCAAACACTCGCGTGCCTGGAGACCTCGAGTTTGCCCCTACTGCTAGTCCTGTGCTGGAACGCACCTCACTGCCTCTGGCAGGTGGACCAGGACTGGAGAGGCCCAGCCAGGGAAAGCATAATGTGGAGGACAAGGCGATGGGCGCTGAATTTCTGTCCCACATGCTTAAAATCTTTTTGAGAATAATGTATGTCAAACAGTTTAAGTGTTAAACTCATTCAAGATGCTATGCAAAAGGAGAGAGGACAGAAAAACAGTGCTCTCATCTGTCACTCAGACATGTGGGTGCTGTGCTTTACTGTGACCAGACAGGGCATTGGCCTGGGACAATAGATTTCAGATGAGTTTTGTGAGGAAAGCTCTGCCCCCATGACACAGGAGTAGGTAAGGGCAGTTACAAAGTGAGTCACTCTCCTCTCACTGGGACAAATATGGTACACCCACATCTCAAAGGAGGAGTTAGGTCAACCCTCTACAAGACTGTCTCCCATCTTCTAGTTGCCCACATCATTGCACAATGCAGTGACCTTCCACAAGGCCCCCAGATGGCTGCATGAGCCCTTTGGGAACAACTTTTATCTAAACCATGCCACTTTGTACTATTAAGATCAAATTGTTGAATGTTATGCCTATGTTTTAAGTTTTATAAATGGTTATGTTGTAAACTAAGCTCATTAAATTATAAGAACATGAACTATGGTAGGTAGATGTGTTATTCTTATCACAAAAGTGTAAAATCATAGTACAACATACTTGTTCCAAGAAACTAATTTGGGACAGTAGTCCTTTTTTAATTTTTTAAATGGGTCCTCACTGAGTTGCCCAGGCTGGGTTCACACTTGAGAACCCAGTTTTAGCCTCTCAGATGTGCACCACCAAACAAAGTTTGAAATTATTATATCTACCTTTTGTAGAGAAAATAGGTAAGCATATTTAATAAGAATACAATATCATTACTTTTAGCCAACAGAAGCTATTTCAGTATGCCAGACATGTATGACCTCCACTTCAGTTAACCTTTCAGTGCTTCATCATATTCCCCCTTATACACACTTTTTGAGACGGTCTCACTTTGTAGTTCTGACTGGCTTTGAACTCACAGTAATCCTCCTGCCTCAGCCTCCTCAGTGTGAGGATTATAGACATACACTGTCATGCATGGCTTGTTCTTATTTTGTAGCATTTCTTTGAAAATAGTTTCTCCCTGTTAGAATTGCTAAGGAATGAGATTACCTTTTTAACTAAATGCCCAGTACTATGCCAGGAAATAGGAATTTAAAAATCAGGATACCATTAGTTCTTTGAGAGCTGGGGTAGAGAAACAAGATTGAATGCAGGGCCTTTGCCCTGAGCTGCATCCCCACCCCATTTTTAATTTTTTTTATTTTGAGATGCAGTTTTCCTCAATTGCCAAAGCCGGATTTGAACTTGCAATCCTCTCACCTTGATCTCCCAGAATGCAAGGATTGCGGGTGTATACCAGCACACCCAGAATGCTTATTTACCCAACTTTGATAAATTTGCCAAATGCTAAAAATGATATAGAATAATGGAATTTTAGTAGAAAATATTTAACCAAGAAAGTGAAGCAAGGGAAAAAGCAAAGAAACACTTTTAGGTGTACGAACAATGAGTAGAGACTAGGTGCAAGGACAAGGATGCTATGTAAAGGGTTGTTATCACAGGAGAATGGCAAGAACATGGCACTTTAATGACACATTACCATTTATTAGTTTTGTGACATCAATCCAGTTTGTCTTTCATATTATTTTTTTTTTCCTATTATGAAATAAAGCAGTGATAGTCCTTGTGAAGGCAATCTTCTGCTAGTATAGATTCCAATCCCATTTTTGGTAGAACCCCAATTTATTTGAAGAGATTTTTCCAGTGAATGCTTCACTGACAGGAAAGTAAATCCCTGTTACAGAAGAGGTTTGTGAAGAGCATTTCCTTCAGACCCTGGCTTTCAGTCAGAATGTGCTCAAGGAAACATGTACTCAAAATGTAGCTAGTAAAATGACACAAAGAATACAAATTGCTAGAGTTTTTACATTCTATAATTTGCTTTTCATTTTTAGGCTTTAGTTACCTAGAGGTTGTTGCTGTGGCTTACAGTTTTAAAAAAAAATGGCCTGGCTACAGTATTTGAAATTATGATAAGGAATTGGAAAGGGATACAGTAAGATAAGAAGCTGTTGCTATTTTTGCTTTGATTCTGAATCCCTTTTACAACAAATGTAAAGATGTTCAATAAAACTTTGTTGTTTGTTTTTGGTAGTACAGAGAATAGAACCCTGGGTGCTCTACTGCTGAGTTAGGTTCCCAGCCCTTTATATTATTTATTAAATTTTGGGGGGATAATGTCTTGTTGAGTTGCCCAAGCTGAACTTGTGATTGTCCTGCCCCTGCTTCTTTAATATCTGAGATTATAATACTGCTCCCAGCATCTCAAACCTCTTCAGCCTCATATCACACACACACACACACACACACACACACACACACACACACACACACGCACGCATACTTCAGTCTCACTGTGTAATCAGGCTGGCTAGTAATTCACTATGGTTCAGGCTGGTCCTGAGCTCACCACCCTCCTGCCTTAGGCTCTCAAGTGCTGTGATTTAAGATATGTATCCCATTGTGTAACACCCAGCTGAACTGAATCAGCATGGTGCTGGGCATGGAAGGACCACCTGAGGTTTGTTGCCAACAGCATGCAAACAGAACTGGAGGGGAAGATGGTGTGCTATTGATTCTCCTGGAAAAGCTCATTGCTCTGTTTTTCCTGATACAAACTCTGCTGTTCTCATCCATGGAGGACCTTAGGTCCTCATTGTCCCTGAAGATGGCTGTGGTTCTTTTAGGGGTAGCTTTGGTTCTTACCTTGATCTTCGCTTCCTGGCTTCCATGTACATTCCTCAGCCTGCTGACACAGGTCGTTCATCCCGCTGGTGAAGACTTTTCTAGCTTCCACCACTGACCTTGGGGCCTTCCCAGGGCCAAGTGCAAATCTTTGATACAGACTTGCAGGAGACATTGTGATGTGCTCTAAGGACTTCAGATGGGCTTACGCAGGGCATTGCTCAAGGACCCAGGCCCTCAGCTGGATTCTTTAGCTCTCTGTGTGTGGACAGATCTGCACATTTTTGCATTTGAATCTTTGGATGAAAATTATAAAATAATTTCAAATTATGTGCCCTGTATTAAATTGTTTCCCTTGTAAACTCCGACTACTACTACTATGCCAAGTTTAATTGTTTAAGAACATATCCAAATGGGAGAGGAAAAACTCTGAGGAAAACATGAATTTTATATATCAAAAAATCCTAAGTACTCCACTAAAACAATAAATGAGCTCAACAGGATAACATGATACAAGATCAATAAGCAAGTATTTATATTTCTAAACACTTGTAGTGTTTTCAAGAATGTTATTAAGCTCCTTTATAATAACATCAAAAGGAATGAAATACTGAAGAATAATTTTTGAGGCTGGGGAGATAGCTCCATGGCACAAATGCAAGGTCGTGAATTCAAACCCCTGTCCTGAAAAAAAAAAAAAAAAAAAAAAAAAAAAGAATAATTTTTGAAAATGCATAGTACCTTTGAAAACATTTATGAAATAATTTTTTAACATGCTAGGATAGTACCCAGGGCCTCCTCAAATATACTAGATAAGTCTTCCACCACTGAAAGCATTCCCAGCCCAGAAAGATACTTTAAAATCCAATTAAATAAAAACATATCTTGTGTTAATGAATTTTAATACTTAGTATTGTTAAATGGCAGTATTCTCCAAAGTGATCCATGAATCAACATAGTCCCAATCAGAATCTCAGCTAACTTTATAGAAACTGACAATCTAATTCCAAAATAAATATGGAAATTCAGGGACTCAATAGCCCAAATTTAGAAAACATTCATCACCAGATTTCACATTTCACTGCAAAGCAACAATATTCAACAAATATAGACAGGCATGCAGATAATGGAATAAAATTAAGATTATACAACTGAACCCACAAAGGCAACTGATTTTTTTCAACAGTGGTGTTGAGACTATTTCTTCTTGACAAGTGATGCTGAGAGATCTGGGTGATCACATGCAAAAAAATAGATAGTTAGAGTCAAAGTCTTTCTACCCAGCTGGCCTTTATATTATGTACAGAAATTTAAAATGGATCAAAGATTCAAATATAAAGCAGATCTTCATGACCTTGGATTGGCAATGGCTATGACACCAAAAGCACAAGACAGGAAGAATTGATGAATTGTACCAAAATGTAAAACTTTATGCTTCAAAGTATACTCATCAAGAGAGTGAGATGACAACTTATACAATAGGAAGAAATACTTATAAATCATATATATGGGAAGGATTTATGCCTAGGGTATATGAAGAACTGTTAAAAATTCAGTAACCCAACTAAATGATCCACAAGCACCTAAGTGTGGAAACAATTGAAATGCTTGCCTAAGCCAGTAGTTCTCAACCTTTCTAATGCTGTGACCTTGCAATACAGTTCCTCAGGTTTTGGTAACCCCAAACCAAAAAATAATTTTGGTGCCTACTTCAAAACTGTGATTCCAAATAAATAATATTTTCCGATGTCTTTAGGCTACCCCTGTGTTTTGGTCATCCAACCCCCGCCAGGGTTGCAACCCACAGGTTGAGAACCGCTGGAAAATATGCTTTATCTTTTCAA
Source organism: Myocastor coypus (assembly GCA_004027025.1). NCBI lineage: Eukaryota > Metazoa > Chordata > Mammalia > Rodentia > Myocastoridae > Myocastor > Myocastor coypus. The sequence goes on from PVJA010052092.1 coordinate 12,276, forward strand.
TTGGGTATTATTTTGTTATCAAACAGACTTAAGTACTGATGAATGGTACATGGTGGCATTTGTTATGCTGCATAAAATGAAAAAATCACAAATGATTAGTGATGATATTTCTATAATCTACATAGGCAGTGTTATCCTAAAGGTGCAATGAAAGATTAAAAAAAAGCAAGGTAAGGGGCCAGGGAGATAGCTCCATGAAACAAGTGCCTGCCTGGCAAGTGCAAGGTTGTGAGTTCAAACCCTAGTCCCACAAAAAAAAGAAAAAAAAAAAAAAAAA
>PVJA010052093.1:0-12554 GCA_004027025.1 Myocastor coypus
TAAGATGAATCTCCTGCAGAAAACATCCACCTTATACTAGAAAATAAAACAAGATTCTTACTATCTAGGATTGAATGTTAACAAGGAAAGAATTCTGAAATGAGCTTAAAATATTTATCTTTTAAGCTTCTCCACGTAATCTGCTTGGTTTTTACCAGTTAATATCCATTGTCTCATACAGTAGGTGCATTCAATTCTATTTTTGGACATTTGTTTCCTTATTAAAGTTTCCATATCAGAGAAAACTCATGCTAAGTATATTTGCATATTTTTATTAATATATCTTATATCAATGTAATGCTTTGCCTGAGTAGAAAAAAGAAAATTGTGTAAGATGAGGTAAAGTTTTTCTGCCTATAACCTATTAAAAATAAAGTATTTGTAGCAATGACATGTAATGTGTGTTCTGATAGAATATTTCTTAGTCTTTAACACCTGCAAAAGAAGTTGAAGGAAGTAAGATTGGCTAGAAGAAATTGAACTTGGTTACAGGATTTGAAAGTATTGACCAGGCGGCAGGGAGTTTTACAACAAGCACTGTTCATTTGGGTGTCTTCTTGGACCTAAAATGCCGGCTCTCTGCAAACTCGCGCCCCTTCCAATGGACACATTGTGCTTAGACATACACCACTTTAGGAAAACTGATTTAACAACTTACCCTGAAAAGATGATTAGAAGCTGGCAGGCATCTGTTGAGTACACTTTGCAGCTCTGCACTGGGTAATTCACTGAGGTGGGAGCCAAGTGGCTTCACAAATTCAAATGAAATATTCGCTGTCACATGAGCTACACATTCAAACTCAGCACTGAACTAACACAGAAGAACATATTGAGGGATTAAAAAAATGTGAAGCAAGGTGCTAAACCTAAAGGTAAGTGCAAATCTTATATTTGTTTTATTTCTTCAATCATTACTATTTAATGTATAAACGTTTTTCCATCTTTCTCTGTAAAGCTACACTGAATTGACAGCATAGTAGTTGGCTCTCTATTCACTTTATGTGGTTTCAAGACAGCAGTTGTTGATTTTTCTTTTTTGTATTTTAGTACAGAGTCTACAGGGTCTCACTATGTAGATCCAACTCATAATGATTTGCCTGTGTTTAGCTTCCTGAGCGAGCACTGTTTTTGTTTGTTTGTTTGTTTGATTAATTGTTTGTTTGTTTTTTTGTCTTTTTGAGACAGGGTCTCACTATGCAGTTTAGGCTGGCCTTGAGCTCACCTTGGTAGCCCAGGCTAGTCTCGAACTCGCACCAGTCCTCTTGCCTCAGCTTCCCAAGTGCTGGCATTACAGGCGTGGGCCACCACGCCTGGCTGAGCACTGGTATTAGAGGTGCAAGACACCATGCCCAGTTGCAGTCACTGTCTTAGCATGCGCCGGGGCAGGTCAGCACAGTACTCGGGATCAAATACCAGCCACTGAGTCTGCCTAAGCAGGTGTTTTAATCTGCTGAGCTATTTGGTGGGCCCCAGCAGTTGTTGATTTGTTAGTTCCTTTCTTTGTGATTTTTAACTTACTGTGATTAACTATCTCTCAAAGATTTGCACAATTTTTTATTTTGTCTGTATACCTCAGAATTAAATTTTTCTGGATGTTAAAATCCATGACACAACTAACCAATAATTAGAAATACATAATCCTGAGATATCATCAACAGGAACTTAAGCAAGTAAAATTTGTGACAAGATTTTAACTTTCACAATGCACTGGAAAATTGTATGTCAGAATTTGCACAGCAATCTCAATGACTTTTCACCAGGTATTTGGAGCAGAATGTTTTATTTATTCATACTGTTATGACAAACGAGATATTTTTGGTGTTTTTCTGTAGAGCTATAAAAATACATTATGTGTAAATAAAAAGGATGCAAAATACACATATAGATAATGACATACACCTTTACACACACAAACACACATACACACTGCGGTTGATACAATGTGTCAACTTGGCTGAATGACTCAGCAGCCCAGTTCCCTGTTGGTGGGAGCCCCACTCTGGGATACAATTGGTTCTTCCCTGGAGTGTCACCAAGGCCTGCCTAGGAAATGACTGGATTTCTCCCTAGAACGGGATCAAGGGCCCGTCCTGGGGTATGATTGGTTCCACCCTAGGGTGCAATGAGCCCACGTCAGAATGACTGAGCACAAAAAGACTTTTTAAAGGGCTGAAGGAGGAGTCAACACTTCACTTCGTCGGAGAAGCTTTGGTCTTTGCATTCAGACTGGACTTCATCGTCTGGCTTGCAGCACAGACTCTTTGACCTCCAGCTTAGATCTTTTACCATCCGTCGCAGACTCTTCAGCGTCCATCTACAGACACTTCAGTCTTCCATTGCAGACCCATCAGCCGACAGAGACTTACAGGGAGTGCTGCAGTGAAGTCCAGGCCTCAGGATTGAATTCTTCAGTCCGGAGAGTGCAGATGCCCTGTGAGCGCTTCCTCATCTGACTCTGTGGCCATTGTAAGCCAATCTTACAATTTCTTATAGATTGTATATTTGTTGTTAATATCCATTCCTTATATCTATTCTGTTCCTCTAAGTAAAACCCTGACCAACACACACACACACACACACACACACACACACACACATCCCAAATGTTTGCCCTAAGTTCTAGTGGTAGGGTTATAAACCAGTCACTGTAGGGAAAAGATGATGAAAATCCAAGGGTATTTTACAAACTGAATAGTTTGGAAAAGAGGAGAGAAGTAATCTGAGGTGGCAGGGACATTCTTACTTAGTCCTCATTAAATGCCTGACAGCATTTTGACATTATCCGTAGGCTATTTCATTCAATTCTCAAATGTAAATTTAGTATTTGTAGAGGATAAAATTCAACCATAAAGTTGGTAAATGGTAGAGAGGGAGGATATCAAAAACACAGAAGACATGAGTCCAAAAACTTATTTTCTCCACTACAGATTGGTTGTAAGATGAACTACAGTGTTACATTCTTCCTTTTAACCTTAGTTTGAAGTTTGAAAGTTCAAAATTAAAAGTTTTCAATATGCACTGGTATCATCTCATGTCTGTATTACTTCAGATTCATCCTCCAATTAATAGCCTCTACGTTCTTAAATACCAGTTTTGTCTGAGTACTTCCTTTTAATTTTTATTCAGGTCTCTACCACAGGGTTTTTCACTTCCGTGGAAACAGATCCTCTTAAATCGCAGATTCAGATTCTTTCAAAATTCTTATATTGGCTACTGTCTCACATGCATTAAAAATAACTGAGATTTGGTATTTCCAAGTTTTGCTTATAAATTCTCCTGTCAAACTGGATTTTCCCAATGGCTCTAATTGTAGTATGTTACCAGAATTCAATAGATGATGTTGTGGACCTGTTTTTATGTACAGCCACCACCATTCAAACTGTAGACTCAGGAGGCTGAGGCAGGAGGATCACTGTGAGTCCGAAGTCAGCCTGCCTCTATAGGGAGATGAAGGCCAGTGTGACCTGCATAGCATGACCCTGTCTCAAAATACCATAAATAATTAAGAAAGAAATAAAACATCAAGGCATTATCATATTCTAAAAAACACTTGTGAATTAAACCGGTCTTTCCCCCGTCATAGTTTAGCAAATCATTCTACTCAATATAGTCAGAATGGTCTGTGAAATGCAACATATTTAATAGTTTTAATCAAGATCTACTGAGATGTATGGATTTCTAATTACAATTCCGAGTGTTATGATTTAAGTCATCCAGGATCATTCATGGCATCTCTTCCATCCAGGATACTGTGCTTTGTCCTTTAACAAAAATGTGTATGATCTGCTATGCACATCTGAAAACAATCTACTTTTCTGTTTTCCAATAACAATTTTTCTGTTGTTTTGTGTGTTTTTCAAATCCTCATGCAAGCAATAGTGACTTCTATGGAAGTCATTTTAAGCTCAGATATATACTGAAGTATAAATTGGGTGCATTATAAACTTCCTCTACTCATTAACTTTCAACTTATGTATTCAGTCAAGTTCGGTTCATAGAAGTACTATTTCTTCAGGATTTTCATTATTCAAAATTTCCATGAAAATGCGCAAAAGGAGAATTATTGAACAAAAGTAAATTTTCTGCTGCCATATGTGATGTTGAAGCTATAAATGATGTTCATTTCCTTTTTCACTACTCCTTTTACAGTGTCATCCTATTGGCTGCCCCTTTCCATTTTCCTACTTGAAAGTCTAAGAGTGGTGTTACAGCCTTAATTTATATGGAAATTGTGTTGATCAGCTTTTGGTTATTGTGACAAAATACCTAACAATATAAGTGAAAGGAGAGACGTTTTGTTTTGGCTTACAGATTCAGGATTATGAGTCTGTTGTGGTCTCCACGGATTTCAGGCTTGTGTCAAGGCAGAAGTATTGTGGAAGACAAGTGTGACCAAACAAAATTTCTCACCTCAAGGGAGCTAGGAAACAGAAAAGTGCAAAGTGTAAGAGGCCAGGAATAAGATGTAGACTCAAGGATATGCCTCTCCAAAGAGTTCCTTCAACTATGCCCCATGGCCTAAGTTTTAACATCTTCCAAGAAAGTTACCAATTACACTATGTCACCAGTTAGCTTACATGATCCTATTATCTTCATTTAGAAAGTTTTATTTTAAAGAGAATAAAAAAAGAATGGTGCCGACAATGTGGTGTATACTCACGAGAGCCTGATTTATTTCACTTTTTTAATGGTTTCTGGTTATACCCATTTACCTATAAAAAGCAGCAAGTTTTTCTTTCTTTATAGCACAGTAATACTGCATGGCATAAAGATACCACATCTTTTATCCATTCCTTGATTGATGGGCACATGGGTTGTTTCTAAGCCTTAGCTATGGCAAATAGTGCCTCTGTACACATGGTGCACATACATTACTGTGGTATGTGGTTCTCAGTTCTTCTGAGAAAATATCAAGAAGGTGAACACCGGGGTAGAACGGGACCTTTAAGCCTAGATTTTGAGGAATCTCCACACTGATTTCCACAGTAGTTTTACCAGTCTACATTCACAGCAACAGTACAGAAGGGCTCTTTTTTCCATGCAGCCCTGCCAACATCTGTTACTGGTAATTTATTGACGATAGCCATTCTTTCTGAGGTGAGATGAAATCATAATGATTTGCATTTCTCTACCAATTATGTTACATTTTTTCTCATATATATATATATATATATATATATATATATACACATATATATATTTGCAATTTATATTTTTTCATCAGAGCAGTGTTCATTCTTCTCAGATACTCATTTTTGGATTGGATATTTAAATTTTGGGGGGGTCTGACTTTTTAAAAATTCTTTATGTCTTCTAAATAAAAGTGTTTGACTGAAGAACAGTTGGCAAAGTTTTTTGCACCATTTTTCTTCCCAAAGCCTCACATATGAACACTACACCATTACGGATAAAACCTTCAACACAGAAGCCTTTTGAGGAACATTAGGTTCAAACCACAATAGTATCTTACTATATGCCTTGTAAAAAGAAGTCCATATAAGTGCCTTTAGGTCTACGTAGAATTAAATTGCTAAAATAATACTCACAAGTTCTCAAGTGGATCTGAAAGCAATGCTGACCCAAAAAATGTTTCTGATCTACCTGGTTTTCAGAGCTAGGTATTGATAAAAACAAAACAAAACAAAAAAAAGACATATTGATTGGTTTTCGATTATTGTCTGTAAAAACTTATACAAATGCCTTTAAGAAGCTATTCTACTTTCATAAACTTTTAATTAAGTCACAAAGATAACTCTATCTCTCCCCATAACTAAAGCTAAATCCAGCAATAACCTACTTTTGAATTTCTTTTACACACCATTATTCTATCATTACATCTTATTGCTTTTGTACTAAAAATACAGTGGATTCTGGTTTTCTCACAATCTGCATTCTCAACACTATAATTTGAATCACAAAAATTGTGCATTTATTGGCTATTAAAGCATATCTTCTTTATTCTGTTTGCCACACCAACTACGGACACTCATATTAATTTGCTTTCTTTAGAGCCTTTGTAAAACATGTCAATCTGTATTTGTCTTCTGTTGCGCATTGACCTGAAGGTTCCATCTTAGAATAAAATTCACAATGTCATGAAATGCCTTTTATCAGAGCAACTTATATTGAAATTTCAGATCTGCTTCTTACTATTCGTTCAAAATACACCAACAAGTGGAAGTATTGCAAGTCAACACATTACTGCAAGAACTCTGAGCTACTGTATGGTAACGTAACAGTGCCTCACAATGAAATGGCAGTATATATGTATTAGTTAATAAGCTTCTGCTTCTATTCTTATTTTTTCCAATATCTCCTAATCATTCACTGAATATTGAAAAATATTTTTCCTTTTACATGATAATTTTCAAAAACTTGATATTTAGTGCCTGTATTCATCCTATATCCTTTATATATTCATTTTGTTATCCATTATTTCCTCTCTCTAGTCTAGTTTTCAAGAAGCTTCTTGGAATAACTGTCATAGAAATAAGAATATAAGAGAGAAAGTGGTAGGATAGATCAAAGAATGTGTGCGCTAATGAGATGAGTGAACCTGTCATTTACTCTCTTTGGCGTTCCATCAAAGTACATGCAAATATTTTCCTCCTTCATATCTTGTTTAAATACCTAATGATTTAGCAAAATATAGTTATAAAAGGCTATTGTGAACATAGAGAAGCTTTATCCTTTTTTTTTCTTTTTCTTTTTTTTTTTTTTTTTTGTCCACAGGACAGGTTGGAATAAAAATAAGAATTGGGTCCTGTTGTAGTTTAAATCTTAATTCACTGTTCATAATCTTAGCATGTGGTAAGAGTGCAGTTTTTAGAAATAATGCTACCAGTTGTAGAATCTAGTCAATTCTCAGTCCCTGTAAGTCACGGTTAAAGGGTAAATTATAGGAGCTTCCTAAGCCATTAGCGGTTAACATGTATATGAAACATGCTAGCACCTCATGTTGGACTGGTGAATGTGTAACACATAAAACAGAGAAAAAAATGTCTTCCACAAGTTGAAGATTTCTTCATTATACTTAATCAGTCAAAATTAATTTTAAAGTATATCTTTGGAATTATTTTATTGTTTTAATGGCTAAATAATTTCTTTTGATGTCAAAGAATAATTACATACAGTTCTATCTTGCTTACTACTGTTTTGCCTTTGCCAAACTTGCCAAAATGCCGTTTGCTTTGTCATTTTTTTATTGAAGAGTATGCACTATGTCAGGTTACTATTTCTTGTCTTCTGATTGGAAAGGATACAGAAAAATCAAAACATATAATATTCATAAACAGGGGCCAGGGAGATGGCTCAGGGGCACAAGTGCCTGCCTGGCAAGTACAAGGTTGTGAGTTCAATCCCTGGTTCGGCAAAAAAAAAAAAAAAAAAAAAAAAAAAAAAATTCATAAAGGATACACTTTGTTGTTTAATCTCATAATTTTATCCAAAACTCTTTTTCACTTTAACCAAAATTCAACTTGAGAATTTCAACAACAAAATGTATTTTTGGATGTATTTGTTTTTATTACTTGATGTACAATATTTGGGGGGTGAATCCTACATATACTTATGTACTGGCATTCTTTTTGCCTTAAACAGGAGAAAATTAGAGTCACAAGAATCCAGAAGTTGTAAATTTCCTTCCAAATATTAGTCTTTCCTCTGACCTGGGTAACAGAAAACTAGATAATGGATCAGTGCAGCTAAAATTATTTTGCTTCAAAAAGTATGTTATGAATGCTTAGAGTATTGAGAGCCAAATGATGAGAGCAGAGTGCCTAAGATTGAAGACCAAAAGCACTACTTTACCATCCAAAGAAAAACATTTTTTTTTTCAAAGTCAGCCCTGTCGTGGGAGCACACATGCACAGACACACACACACACACACACACACACACACACACACACACACACCTTTTCAAAAAAATGTGTTCCATTTTATCTTTGGGAAATGATTTTGGAGGAATGTGTCACACTAGATCACAACCAACAGATATATTTAATGTTTGCTAATTCTTTAATTCTCATGATTATGTAAAACATAATTTCAATTCAGAATACAATTGTGCATGTGTATATGTGTACAGTGTGTGTGTGTGTTTGGTCTGTGATTGGGATTGTAGTAATCCTCCTGATTTGTGTGTCCCTAGTACTGGCATTATAGGTGTGCACCACCATGCCAGAACTCCATTGCCGGCTCACTGCTTAGTCTGCTGAGGTATACTGCAGGCACTAAGAACAGAATATTATTTGAATCCCATGCAAATCAAGCTGAGTGAAGAGTCTCACATTTGTGAGTGCTGCCCATGCCTCACTGAAGAAATGTAATTTCCTCAGAATTCTTGGTCATTGAGCATCTTGGTCTGTGAACAACAAGTCTCTCTTTATTGAATTATTCTGAGAACTGAAATGAAAAACAAGAAAATTTGGGGAAAAACAGATAAAAGAGACAATAATTTCACAGTGGTGTGCGTGAAACTACACACCTATCATTACTTCCTTGCTAATGCAACTATTTCTAAGGCAAGTGACTATCATCCTCTTCATTGCTTTGAATTCTATTTACTCGTCATGATTTTTATATTTCACAAGATTTCAAATTCAATTTCCAATTTATATGATTTATTATGCCTATGCTATTTCAGAAGAAATGAAAACAAAATAAAAGCAGGAAGCCTGGGCAATAAGGTGCTGCCCTACAATTTTACCACTCAAGCAGGCCAGGGTACAACACTGTTTACAGCTATACTATTTGATCATTTTTCCATGCCTATATCTCGTAGGTGAGCAGTTACTGTGAAGATAACAATACACAATGTGCTAGCCCTCGTTCCTCTCATGTTTTTTCCTTTCTTTTCCTTTCCTTCTTTTTTTTTTTTTTTTTTTTGTGAGCAGGAATCAAACTTAGGACCTTACACTTGCCAGGCAGGTGCTTATGTCACTAGATGGCCTTCTCTTAGAAACTTGTTTTGAAATCTTATAACATTGCACTACTATTTTCTTGTCTTTAAAATAAAAAGATAAAAGAAAAAAATGAAAAATAGTTTCAAGCCCAGCCTGAGCAAATTAGTCATCCGGTAAGACTATAAATCAAAATAAAACAAATCAGATGTAAAAGGAGAAATTATAGCTTTAGATAAAATATCTGGGTTCAATCTCCAGTGCCAAAACAGTAGCACACACAGACACACACAAAGGAAAATTTCAAGAGCCTCATAGAAAAATAGTGTTTGATGATAGGAAGATAAGCAGAAGGAATTCAAAGTTTGTAGATGAGGCAGAGCATTTAAAATTTAGAGCTTGTCATGCCTACCCAAGATAAAAATGTCCGATATCTATTGAGGGCGTTTAGATAGAACCACTGGAGAATATCTCTGACTGCTGGTCAACAACTATGATCCCTTTCAACCTGAAGAAGCCAAAGCAGTCATCTCCCATGCTTCCCTCACAGCACTTCGGGTTACTTCTTCAAAAAAGACACAATGCTGCAGGCAGCTGAACTAGATAGAAACATAAGCAGTCAGACAGGGCCAGGCCCTCGAGGAGACAAGATGGAAGGCAAGGTGACTTTGCAACTTGGAAGAGAAAGACACTCCCATATGGGCCAGACCTCAAGACAAAAGAGGAAAAAAAATACAGATACATACTTCCCTAAGGATGGGCATCAGTGATTAATATTCTAAATTGATATCAATCACCTTGAAAGAGCCCAGATGTATCACTAACCCAACTCTCAACAAGAAGAGACCTTGTCCCTGGTATTCATGTGCTCATGTGCTAAGTGATTCACTTCCTCATTTAGTACTGGATTTAATCAATTTTACCTGAGCAATGGTGCTTGTAATCGCATTGGATGTACATAGTTTTTTTTTTTTTTTTTTTTTTTTTTTTTTTTTTTTTTTTTTTTGTCTTTTTGAGACAGGGTCTCGCTATGCAGTTGAGGCTGGTCCTGAGCTCACTTCTGTAGCCCAGGCTGGTCTCGAACTCGCACCAATCCTCCTGCCTCAGCCTCCCGAGTGCTGGGATTACAGGCGTGCACCACCACCCGCGGCGAATGTACATAGTTTTGTCCCACCTCACGCCCACGTGAGTTCCCATGTTCTTCATCACCATAGACCCACTTTACTGCATAGTTTTCCTCATAGAAGTCCCTGGAAGAAACAATCTTCCTGGGTCCCCTCCTGTCCATTTCTCAGCCAGAAGCTTTCTTTCCCTGAAAAAATATATTCTGCTCATAAAATAATAAAATAAATCAAATTCAGAGCTCTCAGAGTCTAAGTAGTGTAAAATTCTTCTGAAAATGTGCCATATATTTAATAGACTCATTTTTTTCTATTCAAAATTTTGTATTTTAACAAAGCTTTATTCATAAGCAGACACATATCACAGACAGGCCTAGGACTTGGTGGAAGTTCTTAAAGGCCCATATAAAAAGGTTTCTGCCTTTAAGTGGTGGCACTAATGGGAGTTAGCAGAACCTTCGGGAGCTGGAACCTCACAGGTTGCATGCAGGTAGTTGGCATCATGTTCTAGAACAGAATGTCTAAGGAAATTTGCCACCTGAGCTTGAAATCAAAAGTTGCAAGTCTTCTCAGTCTTGGACAGGAACCACCAGAAACATGTGCCAAAATGTTTCTTTATTTCTATGACAGTGTTCCCTGTTATTTTGGTGAAGTATTCCAAAGCAAAGAATATACACCATGATAGTATTAGGAAATCTCATTTTAAAAGGGGACTTGGAAAATATGATATTTTGTCATCTGAATTAAAAATGTGAGAATAATATTATATTCTCATATCACCTTAGTAATATCTTGGCAACTTTCCCAGTTACAAATGTGGCATAAATGACTCTTTCCATCTTGCTCAGACTTCTTAGACTATAAATTATTTTAACCTATTAGTTTCCTATTAAGCATAAAAATATGGTTCATTCAATGCATGAAAGTCTTATGTATTATTTATTTCTGAGAAAATAATGGCATGCCATTGGCTTTTAGCAAGATGATCTACTAACTAGTATGCTCCATGGAACCCTGGGTGTATGTACTTTTTTTTTTTTTTCCTTTTTGAGGCACGGTCTCTATATACAGTTCAGGCTAGCCTTGAGCTCACTTTTGTAGCCCAGGCTGGTCTCGAACTCACACTGATCCTCCTGCCTCAGCCTCCCAAGTGCTGGGATTACAGGCGTGCGCCACCATGCCCAGCTTTCTATGTACTTCTTAAGTGGTTCAGAAACCTATAGGTTGCATTCCACTGCAGGGATTATGTGAGTCAACTGTGTCCACAGTCTTGTTGCATGCTGCTTCACAGTGTGATTGTCCAGAGAGCCAGTACACTTTTACAATTCCAAAAAAGGAAAGATGGGTGAACTTATGAAACGAAAACAATTATGAACTCCGAATGGCACTGACTATAAGGTATGTAGCATACAGTTCATGCCCTCATTGCCTTACCTGTGAATGCTGATGACATTATTGAACACAGGAGCACTGCAAGTAGTAATAGTAGAGAGCAATTTGCCTACAATCTAAAACTCTGCATCGAATAACTCTCTGCATGTTTTTCTAAGATGACATTGAAGAATAGCTCTGTTGCTACTACTGCTGCTAAGTCTATGCATTTGCATTTGTAAGAACTCTTTTGAAGGGAGTTTTCCAAGTAAAGGCATATAATACGGACTTTCACTCATAGTTTTACATTTGTCCTATGCTTCGGTACTTGTTTATTGCATTGGGTTAACTATTTTTATATTCTTTGGGTGGCACAAGGAGAAATAGATTGTTGTCTTATCCAGATTATTAAATATATAAATGAACTATAGTGTGTCTAAGGAGAGTTACCCAGAGAAAAACATTCTCTCAGGCTTTCACAGAAAGCAAACTGGCCAAGCAATGGCCGTGACCCATCCCAAAGGCTGACACTAACATTTCTACAAAGTGCTGTATATGGTCCCAAACTTAATCCTGAAGGGATTTGACCCTGGAAGATACCAAAAAAAGTTAATTTTCGTTATACAGGTCTTGCTTTGACTTGCCCTTAATCACCAGGAAAAACAAAAGCAAAGACAAAACCAAAACAAAACAAAAGAAAACTTAAGTACAATGCATGAAATGCAGAGCTAGATTGGTGAGATGAGCTTTAGGAGGCTTAGATCAATGGCGTCCAACATTACAAGCTTCACTGGTGGCTCACTGCAATTGCAGAACATTTGACTGTGTATGCATCTGCTTTCTCCTAGTCCAAAGAGAAGAATTTTCTTTTCTTTCCTTTTTTTTTTTCATCTTAGCAACATCAATAGGGAGGTGGGTCATGCCCACACACTGTGCTCTGTAGAACTATTGTGAGGACAATATGCAATGTGTCAACTTTTAAAAAAAAGAAAGCGGAAAAGAAAAAAAAAAAAGTAATGTTTATTGAAAGTGTTAATGTTTAATTGTTTGATCAATCTTATATACCTATATGCATTAATCTAAACTGATCTGATGATGAAAATATGTAATATAACCAGGCCCACTGCAATTGCAGAACATTTGACTGTGTATGTATCTGC
>PVJA010052094.1:0-12550 GCA_004027025.1 Myocastor coypus
AAAATAAAAGAAGGAGAGGACAGAAGAGAAGAGAAGAGAGGAGGGGAGGGGAAGGAGAGGAAAGAAAAAAGGAAAAGAAGGGTCATGCCTACCTAGTCTATGCAGAGTGTGGAGTGGAAGGCTGGGCAGATGCCTCTTCCCATGGGAAGCACAATCGTACACTCACCATCACTGGGACAGAATAACCAGCACCCACAATGTAAAGGAAAAGATTTATTTTGGTTCACAGCTTTCAGAGGTTTCTATCTGTCCTGTTATAGACCATCCGCTTCAGATGGTTCCGTTTAGGGATTCCCAGGGGTACACGCATGCACCCATACAGCCATTGCTTCTTTTCCTTTGATGAAGCATTCCATAAATTCCTGGAGCTATTCCATATTTTTGTATAAAATTGGCTGTGCATCCGATTGTTCTAGCACCCTTGAGGTCAGCCAGGCTAAGCTATGGTGTTCTATAGCCTGGGTGTATCAGATGTAGTTTCAATTTCTGAGCTGTTTACCTCATCCCCATCAAACTACATTAGGAGCTGGGCAGTGTTCCTGTTACCGCCCGATCTGTGTCAGGCAGTGCTTACCAGAGAAGCAGACTTCATCCAGGCATGCTGGTCCAAGAAGCTATTGGAGCTGTTGGCAGCTACTGGCTCTCTTGGGCTGTTCCGCTGGAGGACCTGGACACGCTGGCTTTCCCGATGAGCTTTGGAGGAGCTCCCCATCTTGAGCATCGCTTCCTGGCTCTGGAGGGAAAATTGGGGCACTGCTCGGCCTCATGGAGAAGCCTATCACGTTGGTTTTCCTGGTGGGAACTCAGCTTTCCTCATTGCTGGGGGAGCTTGGGACCGCACTGTTGCTGAGGACGGCTGTGGTCCTTCGGTGGAGCTGGTTCTTACCTGGAGCATTGCCTCCTGCTGCAGTTAGGATTCTGCATCCCGCTAGCACGGATCCTTCGCACTGCTGGCGTAGACGTCCTAGCTTCCACCCCTGGCTTTTGGGTCTTTCCAGCAGAGATCTGTGAAGCATACCTGCGTGAGACTTGGTTGTGGGCTCTAGGCCTCCTGGACTTGTGGAAAGCATTGTTATGAACTCTAGGATTTCAGCTGGACTCGAGCACAGTACTAGGATCCAAGCCCCAGAAAGATTCTTTAGTGTTTAGTGTGTGGGTGGACTTTCTGTACTGTAGCATGTGATTCTTGGGTGATTCATTATAAAATAATATTAGAAAACATGTCCTGTGCTATGTTCACCTTGCAAAAATCCCAAATCATGACACATAGTCAGGCTCAAGTCAAAACAAACAGTCAATAAATAAAAATCCTCAAAGTGCCAGAGCTAAGATCATCCGACTAGATCTTTGGCTAAAATAATCTTATGCATACCTAAAATGATCTAACTGCCCAGTCACAGTAGAAGTCTCCTAGCAAGATTGGGACCTGATGGCTCACTGGTGGTGATAAATGGGCAGCAGTGCTCAACTCTGATGAAATAAAAGCATATTTATGGTACCGTATTTGTGCTTAGATGTCGTCTTACCTGGAACACAGTACCAGGTGCCAACAAGTTAAATGAAGAGAAGTTATTTGGGGTTGTGACTTCAGTCTATGGTCAGCTGGCTAGAAGACGCAAGCAGCATGGCAGAGGGGCATGGTGGAGGACAGCCGCGCAGCTCAGGATGGCCAGGAAGCAAAGAGAAGGAAAGATCCAGGGACAAGAGCACACCCTTCCAGGTCACAGCCCAGGGAAACCCTCCAGCCGGGTCCCACCTCCGAAAAGCAGTCTTCTCTGAGGAGGGATCCTCCCGTGAGCACAGTGTCCCGATGATCAAACCACCTTCCGCCCACGTAAGACTCTGGGGGAAACTTGCGATCTAAACCATAACCCATGCACATGTGCACCTGTTCTTTGGGCCCACGTTCATTGCGTGGAGTTCTGCATGGTTCCTAAATCCCTTTTATTCACCTGAAGTAGAACAAGACCGTAAAGATGCTTAAAGGCAACTGAAGCCCTGAAGCCTTCCAGATTTATGTAATCATTCCCCAAATTTTACAGTTGCTTTGCCTGCACTCAATTTGACAGAAGTTGTTAAGCATTTTGCCTTTATTTATTAAGCCTTTCCTGAGCATTCGACTTAATTTTCCATAGAAATGACAACTCTATTACTTTCATCCTCACACTCCATCAGCACTGCAATATTTACCTAATTCTGTAATTGCCATAAGAAATACATCTGCATGAACAGGTTTGGGGACAAGGGCAATTGACTCTTTTAAGCATGCAGCTTCCCTGATTGGAGCAGCTGTGAACCTTGGTCAGTAGGTTTTACAGAGGACAGGAGTCATAGGTAACAGAGCAGGTCAGTTAAGTAGAGGTCAGGCAGGAGCAATGGTGTGCTGGTGAGTGCCTCTGTATGGGAGCTGGATTTGTGGCATTTGCAGGGTTCTCTGATGTTGATACTTTCAACATATGACATCGCTGGGCAGAGAGTTGGGGTGACATGAGGCCAGTCAGCTCCAGTGACCAATAAAAGCCAGCTCTAGTACACTCTGACATCTCAGTACCTAGACTGGGTGACCTAGGTAGAAAAACTTATATACACACCCACTGGCCCCTCTGCTGTGTCTGTACCTTTCTGCACTTTACGGCTTATACCTGCAACACACTGCTGATAATTGCAACTGAAGGGAAAACGCAGTCAACGCTTTACATTTTTAAAAGTTATTGCAGTAAAAGACATATTAGCATTAATACTCTGCCTGTTTCAGTTACTTGTCTCTTGTTGCTGAGACAAAATACCCAACATCCAGAATTAAGGAAGGAAAGGTTTATTCAGCTCGTGGTTTGCGGAGGTTTCAGTCCATACTCACCTGGCTCCAAGGCAGATTGGCACATGGAAAGGATAGCAGTCTATGGCAGCAGAAAACAGCAAAGAGCAAGGGGAGGAGCAGCAGCTGCTTCTCCCCTTTCCTTATGTTATAAGGCTGCCCTAGGGCTGGTGGCGTAGAACTCACGCAAGGTCTGTGCCTTACCTCTTGTATAGGATGAGGACGTTTACAAAGTAAGAACACTGGCTCCCTGCTAACTCATTTAATTAAACTTCCAAACTTCTCAAGTTGACACAATATATCAGCCACTACACTCCTATAATTTGGGCACGCTTATCCTGCCATTATTGCCACTATCTAAGGAAGTCCATTTTGTGAGCATCTTTATGAGATATGAGCAACAATATGGTGAGTGGTGTGGCCAACTCCCATACACTGGAAAGGCATTGAATGGTAAAAACTCTGAGATGTTTTGTGAGACAGGTCTTGCTTTAACTTGCCCTTAACCACCCAGCAGAAAAGTTTAACCAGGAGGCATAAAACGTAAAGCTAGATTAGTATGTTGAGCTGTAAAAGGCTTAACTCAACAACTTTCATCATTGCCAGTTTTTCCAATAACCCACTGTGATTGTAGAACATTGGATTATGTATACAACTACTTTCTCTTAGTTCAATGAGAAGAAACTTTTTGTACCAACGATGATTAGAGAAATTACCACATCTACACCCTGTGCTCTGTATAACTACTAGGAAGACAACAATATGCATTGTATCAAATACTGGAAATGTACTACTAATGTGTTTTGAAACTGTCATATTCTTACTTCTCATTAAATGCAATTAAAAAAAAAAAAAAACCTCTGGCTTGTGATTATACTTTCCACCAGTCATATGGAAGGATTCTTTTGTGGGAAAACTTACTCTGAATTTGTAGTCCAAATAGTTGTAAGGGGGGAACATCTTCATTCAGGACCTTGAGGCAACCACAGCAGAGCAACTAAAGACACTCCCGAAGGAGGACTCCCAGACCTGCCTCAGAGAGTGGCAAGAACAATGGGGAAAGAGCGTCCAAGTCAAGCGAGTATGCAGAGGGGGAAACGGCAGTGTGTCTTTCCTCGTCATCAACTTTCAGATTGTAAACGTTCACCATTGCGCAATCACCCTTCGTATACAAGCCATGGTTCTGGAGGCTGGGTGCTCAGGAGCACAGCTGGGCCTCTAGTGAGTGCCTCGTGCTTCATCAGCTGGTGGAGAAAGCAGAGGGGCAAGTGGGCACGTGGGGCAAGAGACAAAATGGGGGACCCAACCTCAGCGTACAACAACTGTTGTTGCGACAGGCGGTGCAACCCCGCAGGAGCTCATTCGTAGGTCACAGCCGTAGATCTCTCCAGCTGAGCCAGGAAGCCAAAAAGAAGCTGTCTCGAGCACAGCAGGTTAAGACCAGAGGTGAGCTGAGCAGTACAGCGTGTACTCTGCATGCTCAAGTCTCAGCTGCACAAAAATAATAATAAAATAGAATCCAAACCCGAGAGTTTCTAGGTTAATGCCTTCCAATAGGCTACTTCAGAATGTAAAAAGGACGAAAATGCTCTCAGAAAGCGGCCCTCCAGGAGTGCGCCTGCTGTCTCTCTGAGATGTCTCTACCTTTTTCTGCTTCATTGCTGATACCTGCAACCTACTCTTATGGTAGGAGAGCCCCCAGAGTCACTGTCCTCATCCATATGACCCGAAATTCAAGGTGGGTCCCTCCCTAAAAAAGAACCCTTCGGTACCACCAATGGAGAGTGCAAACACTATGAAAATTGGTATGGAGATCCGTCAAAAAAAAAAAACAAAACTAAAAGTAGCAATTTTATTTGACCCAGGTAGCCCTTGCCTAGGAATCTTCCACAAAGAACTAAGGTTGTCGTTGTATTACAGTGATCCACGCACCCCCACGTTTATAGCGGCGCAAGTCACCATAGCAGAATGACACGCATGGCCTGTATGCCCACCAGCAGATGGATGGAGAGAGAAAGTGCAGTATTTGTACAGGACAGAGCGCTGCTCAGCCGTAAGGAGCGAGACACTTCAGTCACTTGTAGGAAAATGAGTAGAACTTGAGGCCATAATTAAATGCAATAAATCAGACATCGGCGCTTCAATATGTTGTGGCTCTTAGGTGAGAAACCCAAAGTGTAAATAAAGAACAAAATAAAAGAGAGATGTTAGGACGGAGGCGAGGAGGTGGGCTTTGTGACCACAGGACGGGGACCTGGGCAAGAGAGTAGAGGGCCTGGAAGGCAAGGGAAGGAGAAGTAAAGCTGATCGAGGTGCCGTGTGCACAGCACTAGTTCCCCCAGGTGAGTGGAATCATCGCATATTGCAAACACACGCCAATGTTATTCTTTGTGTTGCTCTCATTGCTGTCATTTTGCTTCAGGAATCAAACCCATGACCTCATTCTTGCCAGGCAGGTGCCGTGCCACTGAGCTATATCCCTGGCCCCATACACCTAATTTTAAATAAAAAATAGGTCCCCGAGAAGGGGGAGCAAAATACCTGGGAGGGGTGCTCCAGCCTCCCTGCACAGCTTCCCTCGCCCCTCGCCATGGCCACCTATAAGCTGGTGCTCACCCGGCATGGCGAGAGCACCTGGAACCCGGAGAGCCGCCTCAGGGACTGGTATGATGCCGGCTTGAGTCCAGCAGGCTATGAAGAGGCAGAGAGCAGCAGGCAGGCACTGCGAGGTACTGGCTATGAATTTGATATCTGCTTCACCTCAGTGGAGAAAAGAGCAATCTGGACCCTCTGGACAGTCCTAGGGGCCATGGGCCAGATGTGGCTGCCAGCGGTGAGAACGTGGCATTCCAGTGAGCGGCACTGTGAGGGCCTGACTGGCCTTAATAAAGCAGAAATATCAGACCATTCTTGGTCTTGAGCCAAGCACAGCGAGGCCCAGGTGAAGATCTGGTGGCGCTCCTACGATGTCCCGCCACCCCCGATGGAGCCTGACCATCCCCTCTGTAGCAACATCAGCAAGGATCTCAGGTATGTAGACCTCACTGAAGAACAGCTGTCCTCCTGTGAGAGTCTGAAACACACTATTGTCAGAGCTCTGCCCTTCTGGAATGAAGAAATTGTTTCCCAGATCAAGGAGGGGGAAAGGGTGTTGATTGCAGCCCATAGGAACGGCCTCCAGGGTGTGGTCAAGCATCTGGAAGGTCTCTCTGAAGAAGCCATCATGGAGCTGAGCCTGCCCACTGGTATTCCTATTGTCTATCAGTTGGATAAGCACTTAAAGCCCATCAAGCCCATGCAGTCCCTAGGGGATGAAGAGACCAGACACCTGCCTGGGAGGGCAGTTCTAGCCTGGCTGCTCTTGCTGTCTCAGGTAACAAACTGGCTGTCCTCACTCTCTTTCTAGCTCCAGAACATCAAGCTCCTTCTTATCTCCGTCCTGCTTGGATCTCCCTCTTGCGTGGTGTCTCTAAACATTATAAGTGAATGGAAGGAGAACAAGGAAATAGGGGGAGGGAAAGCATTAACCACAGCCAAAATATACCACTGTGCTTTCAGATATCACCTGGGTAGGCATGAGTGGTAAGAGCCCAAAGGATACTGCGTTAACCTGCTTTCCCACTGCTGACCAAGCACCACAGTACTCAACACCCACAGCTCAGAGGAAGAGAGGGATCACTTAGCTCACAGCTCCAGGGGTTTCTGCCCATGGCCAGCTGCCTCCCGGGCAGGCTCATCAGAGTGAGGACAGAGTGGAGTGCTGGGTCACAGGAACACTCTACCCCAGTGGTTCTCAACCTCTGCTGTGAACCTGCAATATAGTTCCTCATGTTGCAGTGACCCCAAACCAAAAAAAATAATAATAATAATAATTTTGGTGGCTACTTCAAAACTGTAATTTTGCTACAGTTATCATTCAGAATGGCTTTGGGTGACCCCTGTGTTTTGGTCGTTCGACCCCTGCCGGAGTCGTGACCCACAGGTTGAGAACCACTGCTCTAGTCCCTGGTGGACCAGTCCACTGATGTCCATAGCTGGGTGTGCTGTTAAGAGCCAGGCCCCAGTTGGAAGAGGTAAGTGACTGGGGACCATGACCTGGAAAGATATGTTTCTTGGGAGCACACTTCCCCCAAGCTCTCCTTCCCAGGCACTGAGAACAGAGCCAGATTGCTCTCTCACATCCTCCTACCATGATGCCTCTGCTTTAGAACCAGCTGGCCACGGACTCAAACTTCTGAAGCCAGGAGCCAAGTTGACCATTTCCTCTTTCAAGTTGTATGTGACAGACATTTTCTCCCAGCAACAGGAAAGTCAACTAAGAGACCTTGCCTTCTTTGTATTGTTGTTTTTTGTTTGGTTTGACTTGGTTTAAGATTTTTAGCTATAGATTTATAGATAGATGTCAGGTGTATAGTACAAGCTCTCACATGCCTAACTTACAGTTAGGTCATTAACATCTTACAGTACTCTGGCACATCTGCACAGCTAACAAGCTAATACTGACCCACTATGATTAACTGAAGCTCATGCTCTAGCCAGTGTTCTAGGCTTGTCCCCAGGATCCTCTTCCTATTCCAGAATCCCACCCAGAATAATCTGTTACATTTAGTCATCGTGTCCCCTTGAGTTCCTCTTGGCTAGGACAGCTTCTTAGGCTTTCCTGTGTCTTTCCGTCTTTTAGGCAAATGTTTACTGGACTATAATAATATGCAAAGAAAGTCAGCCAAATAGGAAACGTACAGTTTGACCAATTTTCTTCTAGGGACTATGTAACCACCATCCAGACCGCTACTTCTCCTGATGGACTCTGCTCCTATTCCAAAGCTGTCCCTACTTTGCATAACCCTGCCCATTTATCCACAGGCAGTATTGGATCAGTATAAACAAACTGTGCCTTCCATCCTGTATTCGCTACCATCCCGGCACCGAGACACAGTGTGCAAGACTCACAATTTAAGGAGAGAATGACTCGTGGATTCTAGAAGGTTCCATCCAAAGTTGGCTCAATCCAAGGCAGAAAGAGCATGGTAGAAAGGCTTAGCTGGCAGGAGCTGCTCATTGTACAGTCACTGAGAAGCAGAGAATAAAGGGAGGAGCCAGGGTCAAGAATCCACCCTTCCAGGTCACACGCCCAGAGACTGCCTCCAACTAAGCCCCACCTCTTGATGGTTCATTAACTATAACTCAGTAGCATCCCCATGATCCAGTCATCCATATACGTGAAACTTTGGGGTAATGCTTTTTTACATTTTTTATGTTTTTGCTACAGGGTCTCACTACACAGCTCTGACTCAGTGATCCTCCTGTTTTCAGCCTCCCCAGCACTAGGATTCCAGGCCTGTGCCACCACACCCAGACTCAGCTGGCTCAGCACACCCCAGCGGAAAGGCTGGTGCAGCATGTGGGACTGGAATCAAGTTCTGGTCCCTACACTTGCCAAAGTGCATGCTTAGTCTCCTGAACTATCTCAACAGCTATTTGGGGTAATATTTTAGATGTAAACCTTAACATTGCCCAATTTTCATCATAAAAAGATGCTCTTGATTATCTGTAGACTGCTTGGGATTCTCTAGCCACTAGCCAGCCCTCCACTGCTGATACTTATGGGAACTTGTCCTAGGACCTGGGCCTTTTGTACTATCTGACACCTTTAATGATGCAACAAACCTCTTTGCTTCAGTGATCTGTTGGTCTCTAAAGTAGCTTTTGGGTTTGGTTTTGTTCTGTATTTTTGTGTGTTTTTGATACAGGGTAATCGAAGCTGGCCTTGAACCCACCTGCAGTGTACCCCAGATTGGCCTCTAATTCTTCATCTTCTTATCCCAGCTTCCCAAGTGCTGAGATTACAGATATGTGCCACCAGACATAGTGAGAGTCTTTGCTTACAGAGAGGGAGGGAGGGAGGGATGGACAGATGGACAGATGGACGGATGGACAGATGGATGGATGGATGGACGGACATGGACAGAGAGACATTTGATTAAAGTGGTCCCTAGAAGTTCACTCAAAACCTTTTCTCTGGGATGACCCAGCTCTTTTCACTGCAAGCCCCATAAAGAACAATGCTGACAAAAGGACCTTTTGTCCCAGTCCAACCTAGCTGTGTGTCCTGACCTCCTCTTCCTAGAGCATTTACTTTGAAAGCCTGTGATTGTAAATCCTTGCCCTTTCTTTTCAATATGTAATCTACCTGACCGCTGAAAGGCTCCCTCCCTCCAGGGCCTGGGACCCAGCTCCTTAAGATGCCAACATCCAGGCAGAGACATGCTGTGTCTCCAGGTTCCTCAGGGAGGCCATGAGCCTGACTTCCTTGTCACCTACATCCAAAGATAAAAGCTTCTTCCTGAAACCAAGAGAAAAACCTGAATAAGCCCTCTATCTTCATAACAGAACATGTAATTTTTATATCTCCTAAAGTCAGCCAAATCCCCTCGGGATTTACCATGAAACCATGTGCAGTGCTTTGTAGAACTGTTGTCATTTTCAGCCATCTGGCTGAGTCACAGCCATTGCTTGACCAGTCTGCTCTCTGTGAAAGCCTGAGAGAATGTTTTCTCTCTCGTTGACTCTCCTTAAGCACATTATACTTCGTCAATCCC
The DNA here is from genome assembly GCA_004027025.1 of Myocastor coypus. Classification (NCBI taxonomy): domain Eukaryota; kingdom Metazoa; phylum Chordata; class Mammalia; order Rodentia; family Myocastoridae; genus Myocastor; species Myocastor coypus. Next base: position 9,415 of record PVJA010052094.1, read on the forward strand.
TTTCCTCTGTGGCCTCAAAATCTCCTTGAACAGAAAATGTGAGACACTAGTGAGTTACAGGATGTTACAGCACAGGTTCTCTTATGTCCTGAGTCCTCACTGACCTTGAAGGACTATTGACTATCCTTGTAACCCTTCTTTTTCTCTAATTTTTGGTCTGTAAACTTACGTTCTTAACCCTCCAGAAGAGAAGCTCAGTGATACTATTACTCTATAACATAAGTACTTGAGCTTAACATCGCTATCTTTCTGAATATTAAATGTCTTAGACTTAACTTGGAATTCTGTTATACAAGTCTTGCTTTAACTTTCCCTTAACCAACCAGCAGAAAAGTTTAACCACGAGGCATAAAAAGTAAAGCTAGATTAGTATGCTGAGCTGTAAAAGGCTTAAATCAACAGCTTCCAACATTGCTAGTTCTGCCAATAACCCACTATGATTATGGAATATTGGACTATGTATACAACTACTTTCTCTTAGTTCTGTGAGAAAAATTATCATGTCTGCATCCTGTGCTCTGAATAACTACTATGAGGACAATAATATGCATTGTATCAATTACTGGGAATGTACTACTAATGTGTTTTGAAACTGTCACATTGTTATTTCTTATTAACAGTAATAAAAAATAATTGACCATGTTAAAAACTTGTTCTGTCAACAACTATAACCATAATTAATAAGCATTAAATGATGTATCTACCCTGGAGCTTAAACGAAAAATTAACTCAACATATTGATTTCAAAAAAACAAACCTCTATCTTCACTTGCTTCTAGGTATTGCTAACTTTTTCATGCTTCTGATCCTGGGGATTGAACCCAGGGATGTTCTGCAAGTTAGGTACATCCCTGTCCTTTTTATATTTTACTTTGAAATAAGGTCTTGCTAAGTCACTAAGTCACACAGGTAGGAGACGAAGGTGTGACTCTCCTGCCTCAGCCTCACTCAGAACTGAGATTACAGATGTATGCCCCATGCCTGGTTTATCATGGCCTTCATAAAACTGCTGACCTTAGAGATTCCTGAACCAAATGCTAAAGTAATAGATCCCTGTTAGTTTTGCTATAAGTAACAAGTCAGACATTTGCTTGCTATGATCATACTTGCTTAAATTGGTTTTTGTTTTGTTTTGTTTGTTTGTTTGTTTGTTTGTTTTTAGAATTTGAAGGTAGTCCTATCTGGCACAAAAGGATTCAAGCCACTGGCTGACTCCTGCCACTTAGGCCTGAGCAAGTGTCCCATGGGTGTGGTTCCAGCATCAGAGGACAATGAGGTGGCACTCCCTCATCATCCACTGATGCTGCTTCCTGGCTGGGCACCTTGTGAAGACACAGCAAGTCTGACTACGCACACACAGACCAGCTATGACGTTGCTCCTCCTTGCTCTCATGGCCTTAGGGAAAGATGGCGACTGACCTTTCTGTTTCGTTGCCCCATGCAAACACTTGAGTCCTGTCTGCAGCAAAGCGGAACTGACCCTTGTCCCACATTTCCAGACTTTTGCAAACTCTATTGCAAAGATGGCATCTGGGCAAAATAAAACTGGTGCAGTAACATTTCTCCTCCAGGGAAGCAGTGACTCACCAATAGAGAGCAGAATCACACAGACCATCCCACAAGCCCCCTGAACGCCCTTCAGTCCTTTCCTTAGCACCACCCAGCACCAAGCGCCTTCCATCTCAGCAGGCTGGGCCCACACCGAGCCACTCTCTCCTGTTCACTGGTTGGAGTCCAGCTTTGTTCTCTGTGGCAGCAGGCAAGGTGAGCACAGGCCAGGGAAACACGCCACCATAAAGGACACCTGACTTTTTCTCCTACCTTCTTCCTTTACCAAGAGCAAATGCCCGAGGTACACCAGGGCCACCAAGGGCCATCAAAGAGGAGACCCTGAATCTCATCTGTGGGGCTATTTCCCTTTCTATGGCCACACAGAGACTGCATTATTAACACACGCCTCCCCATGTGCTATGAAACAAAACAAACTGATAGCATCACTGACAAGCATGGGCCTTCACTTCAGAGACAGCAGGAATTAAAACTGAAGCATTTTACATGAATTTCCAGGAAAAATGTTTAATTTGGAGGCTAAGTCAGAATCAGAAGGGAGCACACCTCTGACAAAGGCCAAGCCGACCCCTTAACAAGGTAAATTAGAGAAGACAGGGAAAGGGCTTCTCCTGGAGGAATTTGAGAGGACAACACAACTGCTCCACGTAGGAAAAGCTGACACTGATTGGACGGCTCTGTCTAAGCTTCAGTCTGGGTACTCGTTGCCTCAATCCTGGGTTTGTACCTCCTGAGGTAGCCTTATGGCTTAACGAGCAGTTTGGTCCTGTAAGAGGACTGCCTCACTTGGGAGGGTGAGCGCACTCTCGGGCAGGCTGTAAGGCCCTGCTATTCCTAGAACCCGGATGGTCATAGGTCAAGGAACAAGGCCGGTGACCCCTAGACCTTGCCTCATCAGGGGGCAAGCAGAATGGGGCACTGTAGCAGTGCATCACCCAGGGTCTCTGTAAACCCAGAAATTATTCTAGTTATTCTCATCTTGGTGATCCTAATCTTGAAGGGAAGCTGAGATAGGCAAGGCAAATTCAGTGTAAAGGAGCCAGACACTCCAAACGGCCAGCATGCCTACATACAGAGTTGAGAACTGAACCTGGAAAGTGAAGGTCACTTTTAGTTACACACTGGGCATCGTAAGCCCAAATGGAGAGTAATGGTTTCTAGCCAAACCACATTTTGGCCCCTGACTACTTCTAAAGAAAATAAGTCACGCTTTTAATGAGTAACAGGAATGTGTTTGTCCTCTGTCCCTATGGTGGTCTCTGACTGTGTGGACAAAGGCAAGAAATAATGAATAGAGGGAGATCTGATTTAGAATAAGTGGCTCACTCTGCAAATGTGGCCGTGAAAGCCGAGACTAGAAGGGCAATTTTAGAACAAGCCATTGCCAGAGAGCTAGCATGCTGACCATGCTTTCCCTGTAAGCCCTAGACTCTCCCAAGGGACCTAGTCTACCATAGAGACTCCAGCATCATCACCTTTCTCTCTTCACTTCCCAAGCAAGCCACACCAGAGGCCACGAGGCCCTGGAAGAGTTGAATATGTTTGTGAATCTGTTTTTTTTTTTTTT
>PVJA010052095.1:0-12563 GCA_004027025.1 Myocastor coypus
TAAAAATCCAGTAGTGAAACCTCATACCCTGATGGAGCAATGAATTAAGAGTAGAGTGATGCCGGGCGTGGTGGCGCACGCCTGTAATCCCAGCACTCGGGAGGCTGAGGCAGGAGGATTGGTGTGAGTTCAAGACCAGCCTGGGCTACAAAAGTGAGCTCAAGGCCAGCCTGAACTGTATAGCGAGACCCTGTCTCAAAAAGACAAAAAAAAAAAAAAAAAGAGTAGAGTGATGACTTTGCAGAAATCGTCTAAGGTCTACATTGGTCTAGTCCAGAATTTCTCAATCTCAGACCCACAGACCTTCAGGGCTGGGCGGCAGCTCAGCAGCAGCCCTGGCCTCTCCCCACAAGATGGTCAGTGTGACCTCTTCCCAGCTGACAGCCAGGATTTCCAACCTGCCATGGCTAAACCTCCCTGCAGAGAGGGCGGCCAAGCCACCCCAGGTCTGACCGGATGGATCTGAAGGCAGAATTTGGGTTTTTCTGACTCTGAGACGTCTGTCCCGGTGATGAGCTCCCCACCGGGTCCCCGACCTCGGCGGTGCCGTGTACTTGGTCACCACACAGCAAGTCCAGTTTTCATTTCCCCAACTCCCTCGAGATGCAGTTCTGGCTCAGGATCTGGCCGCATTTCAGACTCACAGAGGAAATGGGGTGGCCTGGGGAAGCTGGAGGCCAATTCTTGTGGCATCTAGGCCTGGCAGAATGGGGTCTCTCAGAAGGGTGTCAGGGGCTGGGTTCTTAGAGAGCCTGAGACCTGCTTTTCCTGTCATCACGCCCTACGTTGGACCTAACCTGGCGCAGTCTCTGGCCACCAGGCGCACACACAGCCGTCCTCCCAGGCTGGCTTCATTCCTTCGTGTCCTCAGATGAGAGCGGCTGGAAAAAATGACAGGGCAGGGTTTCTTGGAAAGCAATCTGGCCTGCATCAGCACTAATGATTAAAACGTGTCCTGTGTGGCCGTGCCCCCACCAAACGTGCGCTCCGAAGCTGCTTTAACCCCTCCGTGCACAACTGAGGATTCTCGTTTCCTTTTTCGCTTGAGACAGGGTCTCATTATGTAACCCAGACTGGCCTAGAACTCATGGCAGGCAGGCCTCCTGCCTCAGCCTCCAGAGTGTTGGATTACAGGCATGTGCCCCCGTACCTGACTGATCTTCAGTTCTTAAAGTCTGGATTCTTTTTTCTTTTAGAGGGTCCAACTCAGACACTATTAATTAGAGGGTGCTGTAAGTCCCATGAACAACATATCTATCTGTCTAATTTGTCATCTATCCTCTAGGTCTAGAGAGTCACAGACATACTCATAATAAAAAGTAATAGAGAGGCTGGGGAGATAGCTCCATGGCACAAGTACCTGCCTGGCAAGTGCAAGGTCGTGAGTTTGAACCCTGGTCCCACAATAAATAAATAAATAAATAAATAAATAAATAGTAATAGAACCTTGATTAGGAAAGTTTGAAGCACACTAAGTATCTGTCTCATCCTGCTCAAATTTAGTGGCCAGCATCTTTTTGGAGTTACCAGGGCAACATAGAAAAGCATAAGGCCAATAAAATCTTCGGCAATTCAGCCGGTTTCTTTTGCTCCTTGGCCCACACAAGCTGCCAACATCACCTGCCCAGGGCAGGAATGTATTCTCCTGGGGTCTCTGACTGACCGACCTAAGTGGAAGATCCTGCTTTCAAAAGCATACGAAGAGTTTTCAGTTGAGGAGCAAAGGATGGCAGCCCAGCGCCGCCAGTGCCGGCCCAGCCTGTCCTTGCACTCTTGACCCAACAGCATTAGGGTTCTGAGAGCTTCGTGTGTTATGCTGACCATGCATCCCGCTGTGTATTTTCTATGCAAAGCATGACATCAAGGGGTGTGCTGACCTTGAAGCTGAAGCTTGTGGTGGGTACATGGGGCCCCCCTGAAGCGACCTGAGTCATCCCAAGCCCCCTGAGAGACAGAGCTTCAAATCTGAACCTAGTGTGGTGGTACATGCCTGTAATGGTAGCTCTGAAGGAGGCTGAGACAGGAGAGTCGCAACTCTGAGTTCATTCTGGGCAGTTGATCGGGGCTCTGTCTAAAATACAGAATAAAGGGCTGGGGATGCAGCTCAGTTGAGAAGCCCCCAGGTTCAGTCCCCAGTACCAGGGAAAAAGTAAAATTGTGCCCTTGGAAAAGCACACCTCATCTGTCAGTGTGCAGGACCTGCAATGTGTTCAGAGTCTGAACTGAGGAAAGACGAAGGCTTTTCCTGCACCGTGAGATCTTCTGGAATCTTCCCTCTGATTGCAAAATTTGGAGCCTCCCTGTCCCTGCCCGTCCCTCCCTGTCCCACCCCCCACCCCCCAGCAGGAGAAGGCATGGACAGCCACGCAAGACAGTGGCTGACGGTCTTATTTGGTACTGGCGCCTTGTGGGGTGGGGCGCCCATCACTCTGATACATGCAGCACTTGCCAGCTAGGCCTGTGACAGCGCTAGGGTGATGGTAGGACATTGGCAAGCAATAATTGGGTTCTAGCCTGAAAGTGGTAGCTAACCCTAACAATAAGATAAGAGGCCATGTTAAGTAAGATCTGCAGAAAAAAAGAGGGTGGCGAACCCATCCCCGAGGCACCTGAAGAATTATGGCAGAATTCCTGCAGGAGCTGGGCAGGGTGAGGTGGCGCACCTGGGGTCCTGGCCCTCTGGGGGGCTGAGGCAGGAGGAGGGGGAGTGCGAGCCCGCCCTGCGCAACCCAGCGACGGAGTGAGGCCTGGTCTCGGCATGCAGACTGAGAGATGTATAAAAGGGCCTAGAGACATGGCTCAGTGAGAAGACTCTGAGCTCAAGCCCTGTACTGGAAAAGAAGATAAAAGATCGAAGGATTCCTGCAGAGAATGGGAACGGTGTCTGCTAGCCTTAGTGTGGCAGAGAAGTCAGGGCTGTGGCACCAGCGGGGGTGGAAAGCCATTCACACTGGGAACCCAGAAAGCCTGGTGCCCAGGCTTCTGCACCCCAAATCTGTTGCCCCGTACACACTTTCAGGTGGAATAACCCAGCTTACCCCAGCTTGAGTCATATGACAGAAGGGACTGACAGAGGGACCAAGGGGCAAGCATACCACTGAGCCACCAGAGCTGGGGCATCAGAAATGTAAGCACCCCAGGCCGTTGGTCTTTTCTGTGTTTTATTTTTTTGTGCTGTCTTTGGGTCTCCCTGAGCTTCATCCTTTTCCTTCACAACCCTTCTGCCCCCAGTCCTCCAATCCACATGATCTGGAACATGGCCACAGAAAGCACCCAAATTACACGTCTTACACCTCAGACACCGGAGAGCACTGGTTCGGTTGTCTTTCTAAAGCCTCTGAGCCAGCTGAGGTATCGCACGTCTGTGATCTCAACACTCAGGAGGCTGAGGCAGGAGGGTCAAAGCAAGTTCAAGGCCAGCCTGAGCTCCACGGTGCGATGCTGTCTCAAAAACAAACCAAACAAAAATACTGTGGTCCCAAACTCTGCAAGAGGACACCTACTGGGCCTTCTTGGTCAGTGACATCTGTTGAATGAATCCACTATGGACAGGGGACAAGGTGATGTGACATATACAGCAGAAGCCTTTTGGAAAGTGCTACATGGTTTTTTTTTAAGGAGTCCTTGGGAAAACATGTATGAAACCCCATGCTACTTGTTGGCCCCTGGGGTTGTATTCATGGCCCCCATATGCAAACCACCCTTCATGGCATACACTCCATAAATCAGCATTCAATTAGGCCATCCAGAGTGGGAAGATGGGGGCAGGGCAGCTCCCAAGGGTGAGTGGGACCAGGGAGACCCCTAACGGGCGACCACAGGATCCACAACCCCACCCTCATTTTCATGCCTTCTTTTGCATTTGTGTTCATTATTTTCTGTGGGACTCTGGAGGAATACACCATGTTCATGGATCATAAAGGTCAATTTTCTCCAATTTTTTAAATAAAAAATCCCACACGCTTCTTCATAGGTCTTTTTTTTAAATTTTTATTTTATTTATTATTTTTATTCTTGTTTCAGAACCTTTGTTTGTTTATTCACTCATTTTTATGGCCGGCTCAGCCCGCCCCGAGGTCAGGGCTGGCGCAGCATGTGGTGCTGGGGATCAAACCGCGGTCCCTGAAGCCGCCCAAGCTTCCCCAAGCAGGCGCTTTAGACCACTGAGCCATCCCGCTGGGCCCCATAGGTCTTGATAGACGTTCCAAGTTTAGAGGAAAATGCAAAGAAATGAGAATAGTCGCAATGTGGGCGTGTTCTACCATCTGGTCTACCACATGACCCACGTGGTTGTGTTTTTGTTCTTCTTGTTTTGAGACAAGGTCTCACCAAGTAGTTCAGGCTGATCTCAACTCCTCTGTGATCCTCCTGCCTCAGCCTCTGGAGTGCTGGGACTACGGGTACGTACCACCACGTGTCACAGAGTGGAAAGTGATTCCAGGAACTGACCAGAAAGCTTGTGTGTACATTATGAAACTGAAGAAGACTAAAACAAAAATAGAGTTTTTTAGAGCAAAACTTAATGGTCACCATTAATTACAGTCTTAGATTTTTCCCATGAACTATATAAGAAATCTTCAAAGTTGCAAAGAGAAGTGAGATTATTTAAAGATGAAACACTTAAAGAAAAAAAATAATGGGAATTATTTCCATACCTTTTCCCAAGTAGTACAGGGTCAGAAACGGTTTGTCAGCAGTGAGAAATATTTGCACAAAGCTATCTCACAACTCTAAATATCCTTTTTTTCTGCCTAAATATCCTGTACATTTTTGTTATAATTATTAATGTGCAATAATCATACCAATTCACGATTTCACTGTGACATTCCACATACGTGCATATCATATTTTTTGTTCATCCTGCCCTTAACATGTTTTTTTTGTTTGTTTTTTAAACAGGGTCTCTAAATGTAGTTCAGGGTTGGCTGTGATTCTCCTGCCTCAGCCTCCCAAGGGCTGGGATGACTGGCATGTGCCACCACACCCGGCCTACTCTTAAAATTGTAAGATTGCTTGTATGTATGTATGTATGTATGTATGTATGTATTTGATATGTGGTCTCACTATGCAGTGATCCTCCTGTTTTTAGCGGAATTCCCCAGTGCTGGAATTACAAGTGTACACCACTGTGCCCGGACTCAGTTACACGGGTCAGTGTGCCCGGGTTGGGGCTGGCATGGCAGGCAGTACTGGGGACCAAATCTCAGTTCCTGCTTTTGCCTAAGCAAGGCTCTTAGTCTGCTACTTGTTACTTTTTGTTTTGTTTTGAGACAGGGTCTCACTAAGCAGTTCAGGCTGGCTGTATACTCACTATGTAGCCTAGGATACCCTCGAACCCATAATGATTCTCCTGCCTTAGTCTCCTGAGTGCTAGGATTACAGGCGTGCACCACTCTGCCCAGCTTACTTGATATTTTGTAATGGGATTTTAAGCTCCTGTATTTGAAATGTACTTAAATATATACTTTGACTTCCTAAAAATTTTGAATTCCTAATCACTTGTAAAATACTATTGTAGGAGGGCTTAACCAGAGAGGTAGAACTAGTAGGAGGGGTGTACTTGTACCCAGAATCAGGCATCAGCTGTAACAGTCACAGGCTGGGAGATACACACATCTTGCAAACTGCAGAAACTAACACTGCTGAATGTACGTGCTGCCTGTCATTGATGAAATGTCATGTGGCCATGGGACTGCACAGCTGTATCTCTAAGCACCGGGATGTAGGCGTAGCTGCTATTGTTTTGTTGGACCTGGAAATCAAATCAGACTGAGCCAGATCCTCAGCCCTTTTAATTTTTTTTTTTTTTTTTTGTATTGAGACACTGCCTTGCTAAGTCACTGAAGTGTCCAGGCTGGCCCTAACTTTGCGATCCTCCTGTCTCAGCCCCCGAGGGTGATGGAGTTAAAGTCAGGCTGTAGATTTCTTTATGCGACTGATTTATGCATGGGGATGGGGGCTGGTTAAGTGAGTACAAAGTCCACAGTGGCTGCCTGTGAAAGGGCAGGTGATGGATGCAGGCTGGAGCCCTGCTGGTGGCCGACTGGACTTATTGTCCACAGGTGCACAGGAAGGAAGGTCTGAGGGAAAGGAGAACAATTGTAGGTCCAGCTGCTCTTCAAACCACTGTACCCAGGAAGCCTGAAACCTTTTCTTCAAAACAACAACAACAGCAAAGGGGGGGGGGAAAGTCTTTTGATTTTAGCGTAGTTTTAGGTTCACAAAAAATAACTTAGCAAGATGGTACAATACAAAGAATTCCCATGTAGCCTCCAGCCAGGTTCCGCTTGCCAACATCTTACATCTCTGTGTTGGATTTGTTACTACCGATGACCTAGTGCTGCCGCATACTTGGTAGACTGTCTTGATCTAGATCGCCCAGTTTTCATCCGAGGTCTTCTCTCTGTCCTCAGATCTCACCCAGGACACCAGCTTCCACTTAGCAGTCCCGTCTGCGCGGGCTCCTTTCTGCTGTTTCTCAGGTTCTCCTTGTTTGGAGGACGCTGGCAGATCTGAAAGGAGGCTGGCCCGAGTGTTTTGTAGGTTGCCCTTGGCTGGGGTTCGCATGATGTCTCTGTCATGGTCAGACTGGAGTGAAGGAAAGAAGGTCACAGAGGCAAAGTGCCATTGTATATCACCTTGTACCCAGAGCCTGCCACGGTATGACAGCATCAAGGAAGGAGTGCATCACCAGTGGGGTGCAATGGGCACACCTGTAATCTTAGCAGCCTGAGAGGCTGAGGCAGGAGGATTGCAAATCTGAGCTCAGCCTGAGCAATTCAGCAACTTATTGAGACCCTGTCTCAAAATAATAATAATAATAATAATAATAATAATAATAATAAAAAATAGTAATAATAATAATAATAGAAAACAACTGGAGGTGTAGCTCAGTCTAGAAGCCCCAGATTCAATACCCAGTGCTGAGAAACTACAAGAACAACAATAAAAAGGACAGAAAGAAAGGTCAAAACCAAAACAACTGAACATGCAGGGGAACAAAATACCACTCTCTGCCCAGTCAGCTCCCTACCTGACAGGAGGAGGGAAGGGTGTGTCACAGATACGTAAGAGGGGAAAAGGGGACTGCGCAGTCAGAAAGGTGAACATCCGGGCATTGTGCTTGAGTCTTTCTGGAGGAGCTGCACTGTGGTGACTGGAATCTGCCTGGCTTTTCCTCAGCAGGGGCAGGATGAGCAGGCAACAGAAGGATGCGCTTGGGAGTGGCGAGGACAGTGACCTGTGGCTCTCCAAGTGACAGGAAAGTCAGCCCCCGCCAACACAAAGGTCAACCATGGCTGGAGTGCTTTGGCTAAGTATGCATGGTAATGTTGCTTCTGTTTTTTGTTCTTCTTAGGTTCAGTGGCTGAGGTCTGTGAATTCAACAGATCTAATTTGGATCAGGAAAAAAAAGCTTACTTTCTTATGCCCGAGAGCCAACAAAGGAAAGAGCTGCTTCACTGGATGGTGGAGACCTTACTGGGTTAGTAAGGAGAAGGAAGGAGCGAGTGCAGTGGCTGCTCGGTGCACTAGATTCTGGAGGCAAAGCACTGGCAGATTAGGTAACCTGGTAAGTCTTGTTGGCCTCGGGTACTAACAGCAGACTCCGAGTGACTCTCTTGGCCCCAGGGTGGCTGAGGCATGCGTGGGCAGATGCACCCCCCAGGGCCCCAGGTCACAGCCTCTTACCCCTCAAAATATGGTACGCGTTCCTCCCTACCCTCCTCTTCTCCCAGTCCTGCTGACCTAAGACAACAGGTGCTGCCGGGTGTGGTGGCGATGCCTGACACACCAGCTGCTCCGGAAGCTGAGGCCGGAGGGTCGCGGGCAATTTAGCAAGATCTAGTCTCACAGAAACAAAGTAAGATTTGAAAAGTCTGGGGTGGTAGCTCAGGGGTAGAATGTTTGCCTAGTATGCACGAGGCCCTGGGTTCAACCCCTGTTACCATAAGTCAAATAGAAAACCCAAAACAAACCACACACACACACACACACACACACACACACACGCACACACACGCACACACGCACATGCACAGACACACACACACATGCACACACATGTACACAACCACTCCTACCACCACCAAACCACACAGGTGCATCATTAAAGCCAGGATACCCTTCCCATAGGATCATGAAGAATAAACCGGATGCAAAAGTGAAACTGTTGGGATCACTGCAAAGCAACAGAGGCCTCATCTGTTGGCAGATGGCCAGAGGGGCAGAGGCCGGTTCCATCCCTGGCACCACATGCCAAACCAGCCCGCCCCCAGGATGGGCTGAGCAGGCCACAAAAATCAACAAACAAAACCCCACAATTATCTAAATCTTAAAAATGCTTTTTTTTTTTTTTTATGATTGTCTCAAAAATAAAAAACAACCAACTAACCAAACACACAAAAAGAAATGTACAGAAAAACGGGCACCTGTACCCAGCTTGACAAACTCCTAGAGCGCGCAAACCGGCGGAGGAGCACTAGGCAAGCAGCGGCACCCAGAGCCCCGCCTCGGCAGAGCTGGCCTGCGCTGCTCCGGCCCCTGCGCTGCCTCCTGCCCCTGTGCCCACCGCTGGCCCCAACGGAGAGCCTTTGCCTCCCAAAGCTGCTGAGCCACTGCCCAGGTGATTCCTGGGCCTCCCCGCTAGGCTGGGAAGCCGCTCTTGGAAGCCTCTAAATCCACTTGCAGAAGCAAACTGCAGGGTGCTGTGCTCCGCTGCGCCCAGCCGCTGCCTGGCCGGTTCCCAGGGACAGAGGGCACTTCCTGTCCCTGGGGTCCGCAGAGCGCCGGGCTCAGGAAGTCCACGCGGCTGGGTCCAGCCTGGGCATGAGGCTCTTGCACGCTGGCAGGAGTTTCACGGAGAGGTATTTTTGGAAGGTGCAGGAATTCTGTAGCCATTTGGAAAATGCCTGCTCACAGCCTGGGCCAGATTTTCATTCGAAAATGATGATGTGGCCGAGGGGCCTGACCTGGCCACTTTTCCAGGATCTAGGGGTGGGGAAAGTGAGGAGACATGTTCAGTTTTTTCCTTTTTCTTTAAGTTGTTTCACCATTTTCCTTTCTGTCTGTCTCAAATCCCTCTCTCCTGCAAGTGTCGAGAGAACTGTAAGGTATCTCCTGCAGCTCCGGGGCCTTTGGATGTCGTTGGCTGCAGGTAAGTGTCTCATCTTGTCCCAGATTTGCCAAGCTTTTGGGTCTCTTTAAATTGAAAGTTTAGCTCTGTTTCTCATTAAGGATCTGGGCTCGGCTGCCCTCATCCAGAGTCTCTTTGCCTTCCCGGTAGGTGCCCAACTTGTGTGAGAGCCCTGCCTCTCTTTTCCCTGTGTCCCTCTGCCCTGGTGGCCTTCATGGACAGCTATAGCTTCTGCTATTTATCTATGCATTCATCAATCATACATCCACGCACTCACATACCTACCCACACATCCATCTACCCATTCACTCACCCTTCCATCTACCCCTCCACCCACCCATCCACCCACCCACCCACCCATCCTCCCACCCACCCACCCACCCATCCATCTACCCACCCATCCATCCTCCCACCCACCCATGGATAGACAGCCAACCTCTGTCATCATCGTTTTTGTTCTTTCCCGTGAGGGGTCCCCCCGTCCTCCACCTTCTGTAACCCCAAAACATCTTGGATTCTGTGGCTGCAAAGGCAGCCCATCCTCTCTGCTCTGTTTCCAGTCCTTCTGCCTCTGCTTCTCATTTGCAGCTCCCTTGGGCTAGGATAGGAAATTAAGAAGCCATACCTTGGGCTGGGGACATAGCTGGTGGCTTGGTACCTATTTAACATTACAGGAGGATTTGATTCCCACTACTATTAAAAAAAAAAAAAAAAAGGAATCTGGCATAATTCTTTTAATTTTCTTTCTTTATTTCTTTCCTTTCTTCCTCCCCTCCCTCTTCCCTTCTTCCCTCTATCTGTTCATTTTGCTTTGTTTGAGACAGGGTTTCACTATGTAGTCTGGTTTGGTCCTGAATTCATGTAGCCCAGATTGGCCTTGATCTTGCACTGATCCTCCTGCTTCAGCCTCCTGAGTATTAAGATTTCAGGCACCACCACACTAGGCTAAACTTTCCTTTTTTTTTTTTCCTTTCAGTACTGGGGATTGAACTCAGCACCTTGCACTTGCCAGGCAGGTGCTTACACCACTGAGCTATCTCCCCAGCCCAGTTTTCCATTTCTACTTCCAGCTCAGTGCCTCATCCTTTCACTATGCCAGATGTTAGAATGTAAATGCTGTGGAGAGAGGTCTGTCCTTCCCCCTAGCAAAGCGATGCCACTGTCCCCAAACCTCAAGTGCCAGAAGACTGTGCTGATTAGAGGCTGTGAGGTCCAGCTGTGTCACGAGTGACTTTCCTTCCGGGAAGAGCCGATGCTACAGAGGAAAGCCACACCAACCTGGGCCAGTGTCCTCCTGGGCTGAGCCCCAGGCCAGAGGTTGGTCAGCACCTGCCTGCCTCCTCCCTTTCTCTGGCAGAGGGACAGAGGGGCCACCTGGGCTTTGTATGCACCTTGAGTTGCAAGGTCTGGACAATAAATTTCTAAGAAAAAATTATTTTCTTCAAAAGGTTAGTATTTATTGATTTTAATTAGATAATCCAAGCACAGGTCACAAAGCTCCACAATGTGCCAGAAACAGTAATGACAAACAGGTCTCCTTCCCCCTCCCATTTCCAAATCCTTTGTGTCCCTCCCTGGGGCAACTACTGTTACCAGCTTGTAATGCCTGGGTTTATTTATTTATTTATTTTTTTTAGAATTTTTTATTTTTTAATTTAATTTAATTTTTTTTTCTTGTTTCAGAACTTTTGTTTGTTTATTTATTTATTTTTGTGGCCGGCTCAGCCTGCCCTGAGGGCAGGGCTGGCGCAGCGTGTGGTGCCGGGGATTGAACCGTGGTCCCTGAAGCCGCCTAGGCAGGTGCTTTAGACCACTGAGCCATCCTGCCAGGCCCCAATGCCTGGGTTTAGAATGGACTCTGACAATGACAGTCTGGGTTGTTGGTGTATTTTCATTTGTTTGTTTGATTGATTGATTGATTTATCTTTTTGAGACAGGGTCTCATTATGCAGTTCAGGCTGGCCTTGAGCTCACTTTTGTAGCCTAGGCTGGTCTTGAACTTGCACTGATCCTCCTGCCTTAGCCTCCTGAGTGCTGGGATTACAGGCGTGCGCCACTACTCCCGGCTTGTTTTATTTATTTATTTATTTTTGGTGGGACCAGGGTTCGAACTCACGACCTTGCACTTGCCAGCTAGGCACTGGTGCCATAGAGACATCTCCCTGGCTCTTATTTTTTGTCTTTTTGAGACAGCGTCTCACTATGCAGTTCAGGCTGGCCGTCAGCTCACTTTGTAGCCCGGGCTGGACTCAAACTCACAACAATCCTCCTACCTCAGCCTCCTGAGTGGCTGCCTCACTATGCCTGGCTATTTATGTATTGTTAAAGAATACACATGGAAGCTTGGTATCATGATGAGCACCTATAATCTCAGGACTCAGAAGCTGAGGCACGAGGATCCAGGAGAATCGGAGGTCGGCGCAGGCAACCAGGTGCATAGTCAGTGCAGAGTTGGCCTGAATGACGCAGGGAGACCCTGTCTCAAAAAGCAAAACACAAACGCAAACAGAAAAGTCCCCAAACCCCAAAGCAAAACAAATGGCTGCATTATATACTTCGTTTTGAGCTCTGTTCTTTTCACTTAAATATATATTTTGGCCAGATGTGGTGGTGGCACCCAGGAGACTGAGACTGGAGGATCACCATGAATTTGAGGACAGGCCAGACTACATGGTGAGTTCAAGGTCATCCTGGAATACATCCTGAGATCCTGTCTCTTCAAAAAGAAAGTATATTTTGGAGACTTTTTTCTTGTTAGGAGATACAGTGTGTGGGTTGGGGCCAGACCTGAAAAGCTGGACGTATGGCTTCCTCCCAAATGACCCTGAGCTTTGCTTCAGATCTGGCTGTCCCTGCTGCTGGCTCAAAGGTGGTACAGTGCCAGCCCCGGGAAAGGGCAGCCCTGGGGCACCTGGGCCCGTCCTGCTCAGTGAGACGTCTTGGCACAGGGTGGATTTCCCCGGAGGGGCTCGTGTTCCTCGTTCTTACTGACTTCTCACGTGTTGTGTGCGGGTTGTTCTCATAGTTTTCTGTATGCTGGGAGGAGGAGTCAGGCGTTTGGTTCTGGTTCCAGGTCTTGCAGGTAGGGAGAGGGTTTTCTGGGTCCATCTCAGAGCCTGCATCTCTGCTCTGTGAAGAGAGGCTGGCAGCGCCGAGCCCTGGCAGTGGCCTCGGAAATGCTCAAACCATGGCGTCCGAGGTGTAGCAGGTGAACAGCGCTGGGCCTTTGCTTGCTGTTAAAAGGACTGGCTGGACAGCTCTGGGCTGCCCTTAGTTCTGAGGTGGCTTTCATGGGTGCTGTTGCTTCCTCCCCCGACCCCCCCGTGTCTGCTGATCTTTTTTTTTTTTTTTTTCTTTTTGAGACGGAGTCTTGCTATGCAGTTCAGGCTGGCCTTGAGCTCATTTTTGTAGCCCAGGCTGTCTCGAACTC
>PVJA010052096.1:0-12550 GCA_004027025.1 Myocastor coypus
ACAATATGCAATATGTCAACTTTCAAAGAAAAGAAAGGGGAAAAGAAAAAAAAAAAGTAATGTGGATTTAGAAAGGTTAATGTTTAATTGTTTGATCAATCTTATATACCTATATGTATTAATCTAAACTGATCTGATGATGAAAATATGTAATATAACCATTGTTAAATTTAAACAATAAAAAATTGAAAAAAAAAGACATAAATAAATAAATAAATAAATAAATTTGGGAGGTCTCATCTTTTTTTATTTTTAGTTCTATGTTCTTTTTTTTTTTTGGAGACAGGGTCTCGCTATTCAATTGAGGCTGGCTTGAGCTCACTTTTGTAGCCCAGGCTGGTCTCAAATTCACACTGATGCTCCTTCCTCAGCCTCCCAAGGGCTGGGATTACAGGCATGCGCGACCGCGCCCAGCTCCCCGGTATTTTTTTTTTTTTTCACTGAATTTCTGAGAAACCAATCATTATTTCTACATCAAGAAAGGAAAACAGAGCCAGGGTCATGGCTCAGCAGCATAAGCACCTGCCTGGTAAATGCAAGGTCCCAGGTTCGATCTCCCATACGGCAAAAAAAAAAAAAAAAAAAGGAAGACTGCGCAGAGAAAAGTGACGAGAGACCAGGAAAACTTCACAGACCTAAGGGTGGAGGGTTTCTAGCCCTCCTTAGTGGAGCGCAGCAACAGACGAGTTTGTACCCAGGTCACAGCATCAGAGCCAGGTGGCTGAGGAACGAGGACACAGTTCCAGCAGTCCTGCTGAGTCAAGGTATGCGCCAGTCCTCTGCTTGGTCCATTTGGGCACCTTTATCTGCTTAGGAACCAGGCTGCCTCGGTTTCCCCATCTGCAACCCGGCCTGGTTGCCCACTATTCTCCAGTGCTGCATTTTTCAGCGACCTGTTTTCTGGCGCTTGCCCTGCATCTCCAGGAAAATTCAGGGCCCCTAGCGGAAAGTTGAGGGTGTCCCTTCCGTCCTTTCCACCACCACCCCATTGCCATTCTGACTCCCTTCCCCAGAGGGCTGCCCTAGAAAAGCAGATGGGGTCGCTGTAGCAGCCCACTCTGGTCACTTGCTTCCTCGAAGCCACAGTCCTCCTGTTCCGTTCCCGCCTCCACCCGCGTGCCCAGATCTCAGCTGGGGTACGACACTGAGCGACCTTGCACCACCCGGAGAGGTCACTGCGCGGCGCAAAGCGATCTTTTCAGACCCGAGGCAGCTAAGCGTCAGCACTAAATGCTCCACGGGTAGCCCCGCCCACGTCACGGCCCTCGGTCTCCGCCCACCGCGTTGGTACCGCCCCTTCCGGTGATCGGAGGCGGGGCATCCCGGGCTGGCCAAGGAGTTGCCTGGGCGGTCGAGGCTCGAGCGTTCAGCTGGGGCAAGCGAGCGAGCAGAAAGGTGGTTGGGCGTCCCGAGACGTCCACTCTGCCCATTCTGCCCGTGAGTGGCTCGAGCTCGGCGCGCTGGCCGCTCCGAGTGGGCTACATCGGAGACATCCGGTTTCCAAGGACCCTGTTGGCTTTGGGAAAGTTTATGGTTCGGGTTACCGCAGCAGCCGCACAGCGGCTCGGGAGGGTAGAAAATGCGAGTTTCTGCCACCTGCTCACGGGAGAGGAGGAGTATTTGAGGCTCCTTCTTTGACTTCAAGCTGGGCTTTTCCGGAGACTAGGCAGTCTTCCACTTCTTTTGGATGTATGATGTAAAAATGACGGAGCGGGCCGGGGAGATAGCTTAGGGGCACAAATGCGTGTCTGGCAAGTACAAGGTTCTGAGTTCGATCCCCGGTTCCGCAACAAATAAATGACGGAGTATGCATCAGAGGTTCACCCTCCTCAGAGTGCCCGAGCCGGCACTAGCACCTATCTCCCTAGGCTGGTCACCCCGAGATCTCTGCAGACCCAGCCTCAGGTTTTGAGCCTTCTGCAGATAACCCCGAGGGTGTTTCTGCGGCTCAGACAGGCGCGAACCGGACTGCTATCCCCGTAGGGCGTCGCCGTCGCCCTCGGCAACGCACCGGAAGTGGGGGACGGGCCCTTTAAGGGGCGCCGCTGCGTGTGAGTCTTAGTTTGGCGTGCCTGCCCGTGGCGCCGGTGGAGGGAACATGGCACAGGCGGGGCGGGTGGCAAGGGCGCTCTGGCCCGGCAGGTGTGCGCTCGCTGACCGGCTGGGCGGCCGCCTCTGGCCGCCGCTGTTCACGCAGAGCCGGGCCGGCTTCGCGGGGGCGACGAATAGCCGCCGGGGGCGCTCGCGGCTGCTGGGGGCGGTGACGCTGGCCGTGGGGGGCGCCCTGGGACTGTATCACACGGTTCGGTGGCACCTGCGCGCCCAGGACCTCCGCGCCCAGCGCCCCGCCGCACAGGTAGGACAGGGCTGGAAAGGAACTGGGATTCGCGCCTACCCCGGGACTCTTGGGCCTCTGCGGCGAGGTCCTTCGATGACCTTGGGCGAGTAACTTGTACTTAAAAGTCCGAGCCCGCCGCTCCCTCACCTGTTAAGTGGGGGCGCCCCGGCGACTGCTACCAAGGATCATAGTGTGAGTTTCTCATGCAGTGGTCTTCCTACGGTGTTTTAAGGTTGTGAGCCGCAGCAGCGGGCGTAGTTGTTGCTGCTGTTGTTGGAGTGTTGTTTATTAGCGAGACAGGCTCTCACTCTGTAGCCCAGGCCGGCCTCAGACTTGCAGTGATCCTCTTGCCTCAGCCTGCCCAGGGTTAGGATTGCAGGAGTGCCCACCATGCCCAACTGGTAGTAGTATTTTTGTGAGGCTGATGATCCTCATACGGGAAGGTGTGACCTAGGGAGGTGTGGTCTCCGTACTTGTGGCGGCGGCGGCGGCGGCGGCGGCCCAGCTGCCCTGGAGGTGCTTTATGGGATGCACCGTGGACCCCTTCCTCTTCTCTCCTCACCTCCAGCCCCCCTTTCTGGGACCCCAGAGTCCTGTGGCTCCCTGCCCACATCAGTGCCTGGTCTGTTTTCCACCTAAATAATGAGGAAGGTGGTGAACTCCTCACCTGAGAAGCCGGCCGTGGCGCTGCAGCCCCCCTTGGGGAGCTCATGTCCACCCTGGTCTGGCCAGAGCTGGCCTGGGTGATAGCTCAGCACTCCCCCTCACCCAGAGGTCTCTGGGTTTGGCGGAGTGGGGCTGACTCTGGGGGCCTGGCCACTGCAGCTCAAGGAGAATGTGAAGACACCTGGGAACCGCCCCCCTGCCCTGGGGTGTGCTGGCTGGGGCTTGCACCTGTGTCAGCAAGGTCTTTGAAGCAGATTCCCCAGAGAAGCAGGTCGGCTTGGGCCCAGGTCCAGGATCTGGGGCTGCCAGGTCTCAGGAGCCCCCCCCCCCCGCATCTCCCCCAGATTTCTCTGTCCAGCCACCTGCAGCTGACCCTGTACCAGTACAAGACCTGTCCCTTCTGCAGCAAAGTCCGAGCCTTCCTCGATTCCCACGCTCTGCCCTACGAGGTGGTGGAAGTAAACCCAGTGCGCAGGGCAGAGATCAAGTTTTCCTCCTACAGGAAGGTACCCATCCTGGTGGCCCAGGAAGATGGCAGCTCGGTGAGTTTTCCCCACACACACACACACCCCTCTCCTCACTCCTGGAGTACCCCCAAACCCAGGCTAGAGGGACAGTAGATGTGAAATGCCTGGCACGGGGCCTAGCACCTCCTGTGCAGCTTCTGGAGCCCTGAGGGACAGGACTTGCAGCTGTCACTCTGTCTCAGTTACTCTTCTCTGGTTGCTGGGACAAATACCCGACACTGAAAATGAAGATAGGAAAGGTTTATTTAGCTCACAGTTACTGGAGGTTCCAGTCCATACTCAGCTGGCTCCAGGGCACACTGGCACATGGCAGAGGGCAGCTGGTAGCAGAAAAGAGCAAACCAGCAAGAGCAAAAGGGCAGGAACTGTGGTTACAGCTAGCAAGTCTATCTCCCTTAAATTGTATTCAGGCTATCTGCTCCAGGCTGGGTGTAGTAACCACACCCACAATCCCAGCAGCACTCACCCAGAACTGCAGGGGCTCAGGAGTTAATCACAAACTGTAGAACTGCACCTCAATGACTGTATGAAGTTTTGGGGGGACAGATACACACAAACCATAACATACCCTGTTAGCCATGCCCAGTCACCCTGACTTAGGATGAGATCTGAGGGTAGAAACTGGGGGCTCAGTAGGCATTGGTTTGGGGTGAACCCTCAAGATGAGTGCATTCTACCTGGGCTCCATGGAACCACACAGCTGTAGTTTGGGAGTCAGTGCCAATCCTGCTAGCCAGAACCAGAACTTTGGCTCCAAAGCCAGGCATGGGGGTACACACCTGCAATCCCAGCGCGTGGAAGGCAGAGGCAGGAGAGTTATGAACCAGAAGCCAGCCAGGGCTATGTAGTGAGTCCAGGCCTGCCTGAGCTGCATAGCAAGACCCTTTCGCAGCAAACCAGCACAACATAGCAGCTCTCTCTTCCAGCAACAGCTGAACGACTCCTCGGTCATCATCAGCGCCCTCAAGACCCATCTGGTGTCGGGGTAAGGACCTCAGGCTCCCGTCCCTTCTCTCTCCAGGGAGGCCTCCCGCAGCTGCTGCCGAGGTTTCTGGATGGGCAGGGCCTTCCTGACCTGAGGACCCCCTTCTCCCACCACCTCATCCTACCTCCTGTTAGGAAAGTGCTCCCAGGATCGAACCCAAGCCCTCTTACTCCATAGGGCAGAGTCTTTGGGGCACAGTCAGGTGGCCCTGGGGACGGAAGGAGGACAGAGCTGGCGTGAGACTCTGGCTCTTTCCCAAAGGCAGCCCCTGGAAAAGATCATCGCCTACTACCCACCCATGAAGGCCCTGAACGCCCAGGGCAAGGAGGTCACCGAGTTCTGTAACAAGTATTGGCTCATGCTGGATGAGCAGGAGGCCCAGCTCATGTACGGCGGAAAGGAGGCCAGGACGTGAGTGGCGCCTGGGCAGTGGGGCTGGGCCCCCGGGCTGGGGGCCGAGCTCTGCTGCTGACGCCCCTGGGCCTCTCCCACACCACAGGGAGGAGATGAAGTGGCGGCAGTGGGCAGATGACTGGCTGGTGCACCTGGTCTCGCCCAACGTGTACCGCACGCCAGCAGAGGCCCTGGCCTCTTTTGACTACATCGTCCGCGAGGGCAAGTTCGGGGCTGTGGAGGGCGCAGTGGCCAAGTACGTGGGCGCGGCGGCCATGTACCTCATCAGCAAGCGCCTCAAGAGGAGGTAATATACAGGTCCGTGGGTCTGGGCCTGCCACCCCCAGTCCCAATGCTACAGTATGAGGCAGGCAGGTGGCAGCCAGGACTCCGGAGCCCTTTCCCAGCTGCTGGGCCTCCCTCTGCTTCTGTCTCCACTCGGGGCCTTGCACCCCTGAACCACCCCTGTCCCCCATCCCATCCGGGCAGGTGCTCTTTGGGTCTCCCCAGGACCACACGGACCCTCAGCTTGATGGGGCTCCCCTCCCCCACCCAGGCATCACCTCCAGGACGATGTGCGTGAGGACCTCTATGAGGCCGCCAACAAGTGGGTGGCGGCCGTGGGCAAAGACCGGGCCTTTATGGGAGGCCAGAAGCCAAACCTCGCTGACCTGGTGAGTGTTGCGGGGGTGCGTGGTGCCCAGGCAGAAGGGCCTGCCACGGGAGTGGGGAGTGGGGGGTACACAGACATCGCCTGCCTCTCGAGGTCCCGGTCCTGTCGTGTCCAGCCCCACCCGCATCTGGTGCCCCGCATCTGGTGGGCCGCATCTGGTGCCGACAGACACTCAGCAGCAGGAACCAGCCGCGAGGAACCTGACGCGCTCATGCTCAGGGCAGCACCAGGCCCAGGCTCTCCCTGTGCAGCTTGGCCCTGCCATTCTGGGAGTTGATGTCTGCCTCAGGCCGGCCTGGTTCCAGCCCATCCTGCCCAGAAGCTTCCTGGACCAGGCTTCAGTGCCCAGCCCTGGGGCTGTCTTACAGCTGGACATCCTTGTTTAGCGTGGGTGCTGGGGTCCAAGGTGCAGTGTACAGCCACCACGCATGCCCTGTGCCCACCCGTGTGCCCAAGCAGCCCTTCCTGGTCAAGGACGAAGCCGATGTCTTGCGCTCCCTCCACAGGCGGTGTATGGTGTGCTGCGTGTCATGGAGGGGCTGGAGGCCTTCGACGACATGATACGGCACACGCACATCCAGCCCTGGTACCTGCGGGTGGAGAAGGCCATCGCCGAGGCCGCCTCAGCCTGCTGATCAACCCCACCTGGTAGGTGGGGTTGGCAACAGAAGCCTCCGAGGGCGGGAGCCCCCTGGGCCAGGGCAGTGGCACTGTGCATAGCAGGGGAGCAGGGTCCCGCACCTCCTGTGCACCCCACCCCCAGCTCCCCAGCTGATGACGCTAAAACTCCAAGGCCGGGTGCTGGGAGCAAAGCTGGGTTGTTTCTGCTGACAACTGCTAGCATGGATGACAGTCACCCTGGGGATGGCCTCCCACCCCTGACCTGGGCACTGGTCCCTGCCTGGACCTCCTGTTCTGCAGCCCCTAGTGGTAGGGAGTGGGGTGGTATTCAGTCCCTCTTCCCAGCCTCCCCTGGGGCGCTGTCCTGTTGCAATAAAGACGAGGATTGTTGCTCGCTTCCCGGGGGTTCTCTGTGGCTGTCACACCAGCCAGTAGCAGGAAGTGGAGACAAGCCTAAGCGACTTCACCCTCAGGGTGTGGGAGGGTGTGGCCTCAGGGTGCGCTAGCTCTGCTCTGAGCTGACAGAAGGCCGTGGTGCTGCACTCTGAGCCTCCGTTTCCCAGTCTGCAGTGAGCCCAGTGAGGATCCTGGCTCGTGGGGAATTGCAGAGTTTGAGATGTGAGTCCGGTGCACGGAAGGGACCGGCAGCACCCACGCCTGTGCTCTAGAGTGGCCGTGCTTCAGGGACAGGACTCTGCCAGCGTCACCCCCAGACTGGGACAGGTCTGCACCAAGAAGTTGTCTCTGTCTGCACTGGGCGGGCCAGCATGGGTTTCGAAGTTCCCCAGGTTCTGTCACAAAGCCAGGGGCCAATCAGAGGCCAGGAGGGAGGCCGCTGAGCAGTGGTGGCCACTGTGCACTGTGCCCTGCTAGTGGGGCCCTGCACACACACACACACACACACACACACACATACACCAGACCATTCTCCTTTGTTGTAAAGACAAGCCAAGTACTGCGCTGCACACCTGGAATCCTGCCAGTCTGTGGGCTGAGACTGGATGATCTCAAGTGAGAGCCCGGCCTAGATGAGGCCATGAGACGTCTCAGAAATGAAAGGGAGGCATGTGGCTCCTCGGTAGAGCGCTCCTGGGCTTGGGCCCCCCAGGACTAGGTCACTCACCTTCCTCCTAATCACTAACTTCAAAGCTGCTGGAAGCGCCCAGCGGCTTCCCGGACGTGAGTTGGGGGCAGTGTGGGGTTGGCGGCCTCAGTCTCCCAGTCCTCCCACTGGTCCTTGCACCGCCCTAAGCCTCTGCTTCAGGCCATCCTGACCTTCACAAGTGTGTCACTCGCAGAGGGCCAGCGCCAAAGTGTCCTCGCCCAAGGGCAGCCCCCCGCCAGCACTGGGCAGTAGCAGACACCAGGCTGCAGGAGGAAGGGGCCAACCGGGGCCACCTGCCCAAGCCACAGGAGGGAGCGCAAGCATGGGGCTGAGAGCTGCCCTGGGTCACGTGAGCCTGTGTTCATAGGGAGGGGCCTGTGGGCCCCAGGCCTCCCGTGCAGGGCAGGAATGAGGCCGTGAGTGCGGGTGACGGGGGCTTTCCAGCACCCCTTCGCTCTCCCCACCTGCATCCAGGCACCCTTCCCTCCTGGACCCCACCCCCGTCCCTACAGTGCTCACCGCCGCCCTCCCTCACCCTGTGCTCCCATGTGACAAGGGCATGGCCTCCTGTCAGGAAAGGGACAGGGCCTCAGCTCCCTGCTCTGCCCGGCTGCTGACCTGGGCTTCCCTGAGCCCCACGTGCAGGCCGGGCCGCCACCACACGTCCCTCATCGTCCCTGCTGTGGTCGCAGAGGCCAAGGTCATTCTTCTGTCTCCTCCCTTGCTTCACAGAGGCTCAGAGGATGGAGTCAGAGCCCTGCTGGGAACAGGGGCCAGGCTTCTCAGGGCCCCTCCCTAGGGCTCCTGCAAGTCAGGAGAAGCCTGCAAGGTCACCTAGAGAAAGGCATGGGCCGCGGGGAGCGCTGGGGGATGCCCGGGCAGCCTGATGGTGCCAAGGCGCATCTGCCCAAGTAGTCCCGCTTTTCTCTGCGTGTTTCCCCACGACCGCCAGGGGGCGCACGACATCTGCGGAGCCTGGTGGCCAATTCCAGAACCGACTTGGATGCCGTCAGAGTCCAGGGACTCCAACTATGAATGAGATCAGTGTGTCGGGTCTGAAGATTAGCAAGTGGGAAAAGCCACCTTTCTCCAGGAAAAGGCCCCAAGCAGGGACCCTTGTCCCAGTTGTCATGCTCTAGCTGCAACACGTTCCCTGCGGGCCTGATGGCAGCGGGGTCCTGAGTGTGGCTCCTTGGGCGGGCCCCTTCCTCTCCGATGGCATCAGCGAACCCCACGGGCACAGTAAGGTCAGCAGAGGGAAGCACCCGGACGACGACTCACAGAACTGATGTTGGAGACATTTTAATGCAGCTGCTGGGGGCTGCTGCCGCCTGAGCACTGTCCTCACTCTGACCCCCTGGCTCCCAGGGATCAGGGTCGAGAGCCCCGGGAAGGCAAGTCAGTCCTGGGAGCAGCAAGGCCCGCCCTCCTGGAAGCCAGGGAGTCCTGGGAGGGCAGCTTTGGGGGGGGGGGGTTCTGGTTAGCTTGCTTTTTGGCAAACGTTAAGTTTCTCAGGCTGTGACGCCAGCTGATGTGGGAGAACCCTGTGCGCTCAGGGCCTGCCTGCGGGACACTGGAGACCCTGTCTCAGAAGTGCTGAAGGGCAGTCAGCGGTAACGCACAAGCCGGTACTCGCTGCATATCCCTGAGTGCCCCTCGGGTAGGAGGAACCCCCTCGGCCTGTCTGTCCTCGAAGGCCTTTCCCGTCGGATCCCCTGCTCACCTCTCTGCCGCTGAGGCAGCCTCTGAATTGCCAGGCTACGACAAGGGTCACAGCCTTCTGTCCAGGACACCGCCAGGGCAAGAATCCAACTGCGACCCGGGTTGCACCACAGCTGTGGGTCCGAGCTCAGCTCCCTGAGACCTCTATTCAAGCCGCACCCCACCAGGAGACACCTCCCCTCATCCCATCTCCTAGATTCGGGATCATACTCCCTGCCTCCTCACTGCACACTGCCCGGAAGGTTGGTATTGGAGCCGTGCTGGGCACCGGCACCTCCCTCCTCAGGCCTCTTTCTCTGGAGCTGCTGCGGGTAGGGTAGGAGCCTATAGTCTCCTGTACTCTACAGGCACCTGGATGAAAAGCCAGCGACCTGATCTCTGTGACAAGGTGCACCCCGGGGGCCCTACTTCCCCTGGCAGTACCTCCCACCTAGCCCCAAAAGTGCTAAGTCGGTCTGTTTCCTTACCACCGCAAGATGGCGCTAGAGTCTGAGAAACGCAACGAGAGACAGGATTGCTGCTGCCTCTTTGTGGCCATTTGCAGAATCCATGGTACGATCTTCCCAGGAGCCAGGTGGGAAGATCAGGTGTTTATTGTGAAGTTTCACCTGGTGTGGTAGTGAATATACACCTGTGAGCTGACCCTTGGGAGGCTGAGGCAGGAGGATCCCGATAGCGAGGCCAGGCAGGGCAACTTAGTGACTTTAAGGTCAGCCTGGATTACAGGGTGAAATCCTATCTAAAAATATATTTTCAAAAACAATAAAATGAAATAGTTTCATTTCGATAATGCAAATAGTGAATGTCTATTGTACTTACAGGCTGGGGGCCCGGCAGGATGGCTCAGTGGTCTAAAGCGCCTGCTTAGGAAAGCTTAGGCGGCTGCAGGGACCTTGGTTCGATCCCAGGCACCACATGCTGCGCCAGCCCTGCCCTCAGGGAAGGCTGAGCCGGCCATAAAAATAAATAAATAACAACAACAAAAAAAGTTCTGAAACAAGAAAAAAAAAATAAAATTCTTTAACAAGAAAGGACTGTAGTTAAGAAAATGATAAATCTTTCATGGTCCCACTTCAGTGTTTCACACTCAGCCTTCTAGGGTGTTTCGTTTGTTAATGCCGCCTGCAGAAGGCACCCACGTGCAATCTTGCTCTTGCTAGCTGAGTGCGCACACTCACAGTGACATTGGGCCCGTTTCCTGGCAGCCGCTGCTCAGGACGCTTTGCGGAAGTGACTGCTTTCTTTCCACAATGTTTCTGTAAGGGCCAGCACCAACTTTCTCATTGAGAAAATGGAGGCATCAGAAAGGATAGGGACAAGACTGGGCGTGGTGGCATGTGCCTGTAATCCCAGATCTTGGGAGGCTGTAAACAGGCGGATCACTACAAGTCTGATCTAGTAATGAGACCCTGAACACCCTGGAGACCCTTTGCTGAATGAATGGACGAAAGAAAGAAAGGAAGGAAGGAAGGAAGAAGAAGAAGAAGAAGAAGAAGAAGAAGAAGAAGAAGAAGAAGAAGAAGAAGAAGAAGAAGAAGAAGAAGAAGAAGAAGAAAGAAAGAAAGAAAGAAAGAAAGAAAGAAAGAAAGAAAGAAAGAAAGAAAGAAAGAGAGAGAGAAAGAAAAGTTGGTGACCCACCTGGTGACAGGGGCAGGATTTGAATCCAGACCTCCTGGCTTCACTTATGGTCTCTTTCCCTGGAGCTTCACCCTGGAGAGGGCTTGGGGGCGTAAGGCACCCTTGCCAGTTCTGATGACTCTCCTTTTCTGCAGGACACACACACTCCGTAATGTGGCTGTTGCCTTCTTTATTTAACCAGTGTGCTGAGCCCAGCACAGTGACCCACGCCCCAACCCAGCACTCAGGGGGCTGAGGTAGGAGGATCGCCAATAGCAGGACCAGCCTGGGCTACAGAGTGAGACCCTGTCCCAAAACAAAGGATAGGAAGCATTTTGATAGGTTTGAGGGTTTGAAGGAATAGTAGGGGGTCAGGCTAAATAGTGGCCCCAATATCAGGTCCTGATCCCTGTTATTTCTGTTTTTTTTTTTTTTTTTTTTTTTAATTTCTGAATGCTACAGCTCTCGTGGTGCAGGAAAGTTAGGTGTGAGTGCGAGATTCTGGGTGGCCCCAGCCTTGATCCAGCATCCTCAGCAAGGTCGAGGGAGCTTGGCCCAGGAGCACACAGGGTGGCACTGCACAAGCGCAGCAGCTCGACACACCCGAAGCCGTCACAACCACCGCCTCCCAATGCCACCGGGAGAGGCCAAGGTGCTTCTCCAGGGCGCTCTGAAGAGCGCCTTGCTACCCACTGGGGAGCTGGCTTTAGCTTGCTTACTCCTTCCAGGTTCTGAGGAGACCGGGTGCCCGTGCCTGTAAGTTGCTGAGTCTGTACACCTGGGTCATGCACAGACCCAAGTGCTGATGGTACAGAAAGTCAGAAGCTCGGTGACGGGGCGACTGAGACTCGAGGGCTGGGGGCTTGGACCCAGACCTGGGGCTGGCCCAGGCATCTCTGGCCTCAGTCTACCCACAGCGGGGAGAGGGGACACCCCCACCCCCAGGCCACTGCCAGCAACCTGGAGTCGCCCACAGCTGCCACGCCAGTCGCCTGGCCTTAGGGCGCAGAGACAAGGTCCAGGAGGCGGGGTCCCAGCCAGCCGGCTCACCTCACCTTTCCCCTGCTTTCTCTCCACACAGACCAGTAAGATCCAGGTGGCAGGCAGCAGCGGCCAGGTAGGGACAGTGCTGGGGACTGCCCCACAATGGTCACTTTTGTGCACACCGGACACGGGTCTCCGCCCTCCAGGCCACAGGCGAAGTTCTGTGCTCTATACACATTTGGTTGTTTTGAGATAAGATCTCTATGTAGCCCAGGCTGGCCTCGAACTCACCACCCATCTTCCTGCCTCAGCCTCCCTAGCAGTGGGATTTACAGGTGTGAGCCCCATGCCTGCTGCCTGCGTTGTCTTTTTAGGGGAGAAGACTCAGCAGTGCGGAAGCTTGGCTCCAGCGAGGCCGAGTTGTCCCTTCACCTGGAGGCTAATTCTCAGGGTCTGAGGCAGGGGTTCCGCGCTGGCAACAAACGCGGTAACAGCTTGCTGGGTGCTGTTCCACACTCCAAGCATTGGGAAGAACAGAACAAAAACAGAGCCCTGTCCTCAACCACAAGGGAGCAGAGGGGCGACAATAAACAGTGCCTCAGATGAGGACAAGGACAGAGGTGAGAAGAGATGGTGAGAACAGGGAGGATTCCTTTGGAGACACACGAGTAGCCATGCAAAAAGCCGGGCGTGATGGTACAGACCAGTAAGCCCAGGAGGCTGAGGCAGGAGGGTTGTAAGTTCCAACACAGCCTTGTGTCTCAGAATCAAAAATAAAGGGCCAGCCAGATAGTTCAGCTTAGGCAGATCCAGGGGCGGGAGTTTGATCCCTGACCCGCTGTGCCAGCCCTGCCCGTGGGCATACTGAGTCAGAGAATGAGACTGGGCATGGTGGCACGTGCCTGTAATCCCAGCGCTT
>PVJA010052097.1:0-12551 GCA_004027025.1 Myocastor coypus
TGTGGGGAAAAAGGAACCCTTCTCCACTGCTGGTGGGAATGCAGATTGGTGCAACCATTATGGAAAGCAGTGTGGAGGATCCTTACAAAACTAGAATTGGAAGTTCCATTCAATCCAGCTATCCCCCTACTGGGAATTTTCCCAGAAGAACTGAAAACATCATACCATAGCAATATCTGTGCACCTATGTTTATAGCAGGCCAATTTGTAATAGGCAAATCTTGGAAACAACCAAAATGTCAATCATTTGAGGAATGGTTGAAAAAGATGTGGTATTTTTATACAATGGAATATTAATCAGTCATGAAGAATGATAAACTGGAAGACTTCATATATAAATGGATGTATATTGAACATATATTCATAAGTGAAATAAACCAGATCTACATTTGTAAATATCGTATAGTCTCCCTAGTGTAAGAAATCTAAAGAAATAAAAATAGGAAGACATAGCACAGCTGAATGGAAATCAGATTTTTGATGCAACACTAAAACTATGCTTGGAATGTGTTTCATTCAGGACTTTTAGATGTGTACTGCTTCTAATGTAAACTCAGTTACTGCTACACTCTCTCTCAAGTAAATGGTTGTTTAATCAAAAAACATAAAAGGGTATTAATTGAGAATAAGACACTAGGCAAAATGCTATAGGCTTGACAGGCTACAATTTTGTTCACCCTTAGATTTCTAAATGTCTGTGTAAAAATATGCAGCTGCTGTTATCACATTCTATAGAGATTTATTAGAATACCAATGATTGAAGGAAAATAGCAATGTCAAGCTAAGTCTAAGATGTTTGATATTCAGAAAGGCAGTGATGTTGAGCTCTATTACTTATGTTATAGAATAATAGTATCGTGAAGTTTCTGTGCTGGAGGATTGAGAATGTAAGTTAACAGTCCAAAAATTGGAGACAAAGAAGGGCTATGAGAATAGCCATCATCTTGGCTCTAGCCCTTAAGGTCAGTGAGGGCTCAAGACATAAGAGGACCTATGCTGTAACATCCTATAACTCAGTGGTTTCCAAAATTTTCTGGTCAAGGAGATTATGGGACCTCAGAGGAAAGGGATAAATGAAGTATAGTGTGCCTAGGGAGAGTCACCTGGGGAGAAAACCTTCTCTCAGGCTTTCACAGAGTGCAAACGGGTCAACAAAGCCTGTGACTCATCCCGATATCTGACACTGACAATAGTTCTACAAAGCACTGTATTTGGTTCCAAAGTTAATCCTGAGGAGATTTGACCTTGGAAAATACAAATGATGAAAGTTTTGTTATACAGGTCTTGCTTTAACTTGCCCTTGATGGCCCAGCAGAAAAGCTTAATTACAAGGCATAAAATGCAGAGCTAGAATAGTATGGTGAGCTGTAAGAGGCTTAAATCAATAGCCTCCAACATTGCCAGTTTCACCGGTAACCCACTGCAAATAAGAAACATTGGATTATGTATACAACTACATACAAGTTCAAGGAGAGTTCCTTTTCTTCTTCTTCTTCTTCTTCTTCTTCTTCTTCTTCTTCTTCTTCTTCTTCTTCTTCTTCTTCTTCTTCTTCTTCTTCTTCTTCTTCTTCTTTTTCTTCTTCTTCTCTTCTTCTCTTCTTCTTTTTTCTTTTTTTCTCAACCAATATCAATTAGAAAATTTATCACATCTACACCCTGTGCTCTGTTTAACTTTTATGAGGACAACAGTATACAGTGTGTCAATTATTATCATACTTTTTTTTTTCCAGGACTGGGGATTGCAGTGTGTCAATTATTGCGAGTGTACTACTAGCATGTTTTGAAGCTCTCATATTGTTATCTCTTATTAAAAGTAATTAAAACAGTAAAAAAAAAAAGAATTCAATAAAAATATTGGCACTCCTGAACTATGGGAATGCTTGCCACAGAAACTCAACATCTCGTGATATCTCAAAATTACAGTTGTGATATATTTATTTGCTCCTGGACTTAAAAACAAAAATTCTCTCCTAAATACTTTAGATGAGATTGATTTTTTTGTTTTTGGTGTCAAGGAGTGAACTCAGGGATTCCAGCTTGCTAGGCAAGCGTTCCACCACTGAGCTAATTCCCCAGGCCCCTAAGATTTAATATTCCATTGTATTTGTTTTTACAAATGGAAATATGCTATCAGAACACTGAATGGAGTTAGGCTGGGGCTGAGGCTGTCCAGGGTGGGTGGTGTAGGTGAGTTGCTGGTTTCTGTGGTTCAGGTACTACTCATTCTACACTCATTATGCAGAACTTCTCCAGCTTGTCTACAGGCCAGAAAACTAACACTGTCCCTGCCTGAGAAAGTAGCAACTTTATGGGTGTGGGTTACAGAGAAAGCCTGATTGTCTAGGGTGGGAGGATACCACAGACTGTCTTCTAACTTTATATTTGTCATATTTCCCAAATGCTGTACTCTATAGTTGGACAGATCATTCATCTTCTTCTTTGAGAGCACTGGCGAAAAGATTCTACAGTTCTACACAAATCCCAAGTCTGTGACTCTAATAGAGAAGAAGGAAATGGCAAGGGTCAGGGAGATAGCTCATTGGCATAAATGTTTGCCTAGGGCTGGGGAGAATAAGCGCTTGCCTGGCAAGCATAAGGGCCTGAGTTCAATCCCTGGTTCCACAAGTAAAATTAAATTAAATTAAAATAATGAATAAATAAATAAATAAACAAATATCTGCCTGGCAAGGACAAGGTCCTGAGTTTGATCCCCAATACCCACCCCAAAAGAAAGAAAGAAAGAAAGGAAAAGAAAGAAAGAAAGAAAGAAAGAAAGAAAGAAAGAAAGAAAAAAGAGAAGCAGGACTGGTGTATCATGTGCACAGATGAGGGGCTTGAAGTTTTTTTCTCAGAATAACGTTTTCCCAGAAACAGCATAGGTGAAAGATTATGGTCACATGAGGTTTCTTATCTGATCAGTCTCTCCTTTTCTGAAAAAAAAAATTGTTTTTTGTTTTTTGAGACACCCTCTCTCTTTAGTTTGGATTAGCCTTGAACTCATTACGTAGCTCAGGCTGGCCCCAAACTTTTGGCAATCCTCCTGCCTTAGTCTCCATAGTGCTAGGATTATAGGTCTGTATCACCATGCCCAGACATCCTTTCCTTTTGGATGATGCACAGACCCAGTAATAATCATGAAAACTGTGACTGTGATAAACCAGTAGCTTTAATACTTGCTGGACCACTCAGTGCTCCAGGACTATCTTTGTGGGAATTGGGCTATGTCACTTTCCATCTTCACATAAGACCCAATAGGGGCTGGACTCAACATTAGCCACTTATAACATGAGATGTTGAGTATCTGATAATTGCATGGTGGGCAAGAAATATGTGTGTGGGTTAGTGGACTAGAAAGACGTGAAAGAAGAAGGTAATAAGTGTTTTGCTGGGAATGGTTGGAAGTGATAGGAAGTGTCTCATGATTCTCACCCTCTCTCACACCTTCCTTCAACTGTGAGACTCAGTCCATGTACAAACTCTGTTGTCCAGATATGACCGCATCACTCCTCTCATCTGAAATCTTAGTTGACTTCCTGCTGCCCACAGGCAGGACTGGGGCCATTTATGACCTAACCCGGTCTTTCCTCCCAGCTTGCTCACTCACATCCCCCAGATTTCTCTTCTCTTTTCAGGATCCTTATTGTTCTGGCCAGATGCCTTTTATTCTTATCATTGATTTGTTTTATGACATGAGGGATTGAACCCAGGGCCTCAAATGCCACTGAGCTACATTCCCAGCCCTTCCTGTCCTTCAAAAATGCCCTGACTCTGTCTCTACTGCTCCAAACTTTTATCATCCATTCAAGGCCCAGCTGCTTCTGCTGTCTTCTTCATGAAATCTTTCTGGATCTCCTGAGCCAGGAATTTTCTTTTTCTTCTCAGAGCACTCATGGTCTTTGGCTTGTATATTTCTCTTAATACTATTTTGTGTATACCTGGTCCCATGAATTCTGCATAAATTGGATCACTTCTTTACATACCTTAGAACATAAAGCTGATGCACAGCTCTTGGTAGGTAATCAGATTTGTTTTGATTGACATGAAGTAAAGCTGTCACAAAAATGTGCTTTCCAATAGTGGTATGGCACCGAGCAGCTGCAAAGCAGGTGAAACAAGAGATCTAAGAGCAAATGACTCCTGCCCACCTCAAAGCACATGGTCTTTATTTTCCAGAACTGAATCTGCTGGTAGCTGGCCAGCGTAGTAAGTCTTCCAATGAGGACCGATTTTCCCCCTTCTCTTTTCATCTTTGAGCACTACACACCTGGATCTTTCTCTTAGGAGGAATAATAGAAGAATTGGAAATACAAGATGCATTTAACAAAAAGAAGCACTAATTTTGAAAGATTATATTGTGTTGGACTAATCTTGTAAAACAGACAGCTTAGTTTTGATTCCTTTGTGCTTATTGTTTACTTGTTTTTATAATGCATTTAAAGTAAACTTTAGTATTTGAAGGGTTTTAAGCCGTGCCTCTCAAACTGGAATGTGCATACCTTATTTAAATGGAGACCCTGATTCAGTAGGTCTGGACACAGGCTGTAATTTTACATTGCCCAGGTGGTGCCTTTGCTCTGATTCTATTGATCACACCTTGAAGAGAGGTAAAGCCTTATAGATGATTTTCTAATTGTGGACAGTACCTTAGTTTCTCAAATCACCTTTCTTGTTTTGAATTTCTATGATATCCTGTTTGTGTTCTCAAGGCCTATATAGTGAATTCTATTTTGTTGTATCTATGCTGTACTTTAGAAATAATCTCTATATTTTTCCCTGTAAACTTCATCTTCCTGGCCTCAGGTAGGTCTTCAGAAATGTTTGTTAAATGAATGAATGAATAAATGGGCAAACAAGACTATTCCTTGGTATGCTTGTGCCTTTAGAGAAAGCTGAGTCCAGGAAAGGAAAGCAGCTCTGTGAGGCCTTCCTCCCTGAGGGCTGAGTTCATGCCTAACACAGGGGCCATTTTGAATTAACTTTATTGCATTCCTTTCAGATGCTGTGAGCTTTAGAGTCACAGTTCGGAATGTGCCGCTGGAAAGGACATAGTGCCTCAAAATCACTGTTTTATGTGTTTCTGGGATTTCTTATTGTACGCTGTGTAATTATCAAGCACTAATTAGAGAACTCAGAGGCTATCAAAGTGATTAGGCTTTCTTTATTATTTCTTTCTACTCACTTTCCAACATTTTGGCATCACGCATATGCCATTCGCAGAACTGCTAGCCACCCAGAGAGCTTTCAACTAGCATTCTTTTCCTCCTTTATGCTGTTTCCCACAACTTCTCATTGAGAACCAGAGTGAAGTACCAAGAGCTTAGCATGCCATTCTAGGTCCTTTCCCTCTTCTCAGCGATGTCTTCACTCTATTACTATCGAACCAACTACTGTCAAACGGACCATTTTCCAAACCTCCTGAGTATGCTCTCAAGCTTCCACGTTTTTTTTTTTTTTTTTTTTTTTTTTTTTTTTTTTTTTTTTTTTTTTTTTTTTTTTTTTTTTTTTTTTTTTTTTTTTTTTTTTTTTTTTTTTTTTTTTTTTTTTTTTTTTTTCTTTTCCCTTTACCTGAAATTCTTCCTATGTTGCGGACCTTGCAACCTTTTCCTTCTGGTCTTGCACAATCCTAGTGGGTCCTTTCACACCCTACATGAAGGAGATAGCCAGTCCTGTGCTAGAATCCTCCTCTGCTCCATCTGGCTTTCTTCATTCATTACTGTATCACAGCTGGAGCTGTGTCTTCTCCTTCTTATCTTCAGCATTGGGGTATTGGGGGCCCCCCAACACATGAAGAATGAAGTCAGCAGGGAAGCAGCTTAGCCACCACTACTCATTACAGTGATTTCCCCTTCTGACAATTTAAAAAAGAATGCACATAGATCCTGTACCCATGCCGATGTCATGATCTTCCAATCGTATTTGTGCTTCATAACTTCGTGCAGCACATGTTATTGCCTTAATTTTATATACAAAAATATTGAGGATGAGGGAAGTGAATACATTGCTCCTGGGCTTTCTGTTTTTTGTCTGCAGACTTGAGGCCTAGAATTCAGTCAGTGGTATAAGTTTGAGCTCTGAATGCCTAAATCCTGCTAAGCATGCCAATTGAATGTGTATTCTTACTAAAGACATAGGTTGAGCAGGGAGACTTCAACAGCATCTGAGTCACTCATTTCTGAATCTAGACTTCAAATGTCTAATGGAATCCCCCTTCTTCCTGTCTCTTGTGGACTGATACAACTCAAGCAGAAGGCATAGATAGTATGGAGGGAGCTCACTGACTGGTAGGCATGACAGCGTGGGTGGGGTAGCATTTCTAAACCACAAGTATTTAGATTATTTCCTTTTTAAGGGAGGTTATTGCCGGTCATGCTTATGTAGCCATCAGGTGAAAACATTTTCAAAAGTTTTTAGTTTAGTTTAGTTTTGTTTTGTTTTCTATGCAGTCTAAAGACAAATGTTTTACGCCTGCTTGGCTAGTATTGCAGATATGCTGCAGTTGCTAAATAACAGACCTATCTGGGATTGGGGAAGTCTTAAACACAGCATCTTTGTGACCTTGAGCAAGTTATCAAGCTTCTCTGAGCCTGTGACTTTTCATTTAGAAAATGCAGTTGCTGGGAGGACTGAGAATATCGGAGACTATCTGACAAGAAAGGATGAACCAATGTAACCACTTGCAAATGTTTGCCAAGAGTGAGGTCCACCTGTAGTACTTGCTAACCTTCACTTCTTGCAATCCTCCTGAAGCAGTGAAGAGCTTAAGCAATTCTAGAAATGAGTTGGCTATAAATTTCACGTGTTTCATGATGTATGGGAATATTTAAGTAAGGGTGCCCTTTGGGTTTCTATTTATTCTGCAGAAAAAAATGGGGCATGAGGAAGTAAAGTAAAAGAAAGCTGAAAGTGAGTGAAGCTCACTAGGCATTTAGGTGCCTTCTCAAGCCCCTGGATTTTGTTGTTCTCACTATTGCTAATTTTCCATGATGCTCACGAAAACCTGTGCTGTTGGCTGGGTGAGAAGCCCAGTATATGCATTTATAGAATCTCATCGTGATTTTCATGGTGATTAAGCCTTTGGGTGACTCAAATGCTCTTCTGCAAAGCATGCTATAAAAGGTTGCTGTCCTGGAGTGTAAGTCTTGTTATGGTCCCACCCCTCCTTTCAAGAGACCCCAAGACCATGTTTGGCACTTGCCATGTCTGCTGTTGGTCTCTGCAGACAAACTTTTCAAGCCTAAAGGTAGTCAACTGACAAATGCCTTGACACAGAGATACTAAAATAAAGGTATTATTACTGTTGCTGTTGACAGCATTAAAATTTTCCATCATGGCTTCTGACTAAAACCAAGCAAGAAGATGGATTGATATCTGGCACTGATTTTGACAGTTCAGAAATTTTGATACTCTTTTCTGGGAAAGAGAAATGGACAGATCTATTCTGTTGTAGAATAGCACTTCATCTAGGAAAACTGGTCTGTGAAGCACCTTGTGTGTGATGGGGCCTACAACATACTAAGATATTAGACTCCCTCTGTGCACTGACTTGGTGGCTCCAGTGTCCTTCCAAATGTGACTACCTCTGTTTCCTGAGAGGTGTCTTGGTATCTCATTAAGTCTGGGCGGGCACATAACATTCTGACATCATTGTTCATATAAGCATGTTTGATAAAACCTTTAAAAAGAGATCTAGGGCCAGCAGTATAGCTCAGCGGATTAAGAACTTGCTTAGGAAAGTGCAGGGGCCAGGGTTCAGTTCCTGGCCCCACCTGCCACACAGGCCCTGCTCTGGAGCCTGCTGAGCCGGTGACAGAGTCTGGCCATGGTGGCGCATGCCTGTAATCCCAGCACTTGGGAGGTATAAGCATAAGCAGGAAGATCACTATGAGTCAGTAGTGAGATCCTGTACAAAAAAAATATAAAAAGAGATCTAAAACAAAAAAATTTTACCCCCCAATTCTTAGTTTTTAGCCATTTAAAAACAAAACAAAACAAAACAAAACAAAAAGAAAAACAACACACACACACACACACACACACACACACACACACACACACACACCAAAAAACAAAAAAACAAAAACCAAATAAAGCTAGGACTATCTTCATTCTGAGCCCCCTCCTGAATCTCATCTCCATGCTGATGCTTCAAAATGCTTCTGATGCCATGGTGGGGGCTAAGGTGAGGATGAAAGATCTGAGCGGTCACTGTACTGTCTGATGGAAAACCACAAGTAGTGCTGCAGCAGTTGTATGCTTACCACACGTGTACTCTCAGGAAAGGTACTGTCATTCTTGAAAAGGGTTGTTTCTTTTCTGAGAATTCACTGCAATTCTAAGAGCTCTACTTGTCAGGTCCTCTGGCTTTGTTGTTTTGAATTACAGTATCATTCAGACATTGTGACTTTCAGGTAATGATAGATTGCAGCTACTTCTGTTTTTTCTAAGTTTCTTGCTTGTGTCAGCTGAATTAGTTTGTGACACTAGAAGGGGCAGAGGACTAGGAGGGGAGGATAGCTGAGAGAACAACAGGTCACCTAGAAAATGCGTGGTCATATTTCTAATAATTTTCTTAACATATTGCATTTTGGCAGTAGTTAATATTGTTAAATTCCTTATGACAATGATCTGGAAGAGATTTCCTAAATTGCAAAACTAGTTTGAACAGACAGTAGAAATATTTTTGCAGTTTTTAAAAAAATATTAAAACTAGGTGAAGATGTAAGATGACTAAGGTGCTACTTAAGCAAACTCAGAGACCAGGGTTCCAACCCTGGCACCACATGCCACACTGACCCTGCCCACAGGCACAAGAACAGGCATGGTGGTGCATACCTATAATCCCATCACTGCGAGGCTGAAAACAGGAGGATTACTATGAGTCCAGGGTGTGTAGTGAGAACCTGTACCAAATACATAAAAATAAATAAATGAATAAAACTAGATGAAGATGTAATTGTGGAAAAAAAGAGGAAAATCTATATAGTGAATCAAAGAATCAGTTGTTGCTAGGGACTGGGGGTAGGGGTGGGGGGAAGAATGAGTGCGTAGAGCACTGAGTGTGTGCAGGGCTGTGAAACCATTCTGTCTGCTGATATCCTGGTAGATTCATATCATTACACATTTGCCAAACCTATAGAATGTACAGCACAAAGAGTGGACCTTACCATAATCATGTCTTTAGCTAATGGTGTGTCAACACTGGTTCACCAAAAGTACCACAGCAACACAATGTGCTAACAACAGAGTGTGGGATAGTGAGAGAGTATATGGGCACTTTCTGTACTTTACCCATTTTTCTATAAATATAGAAGTGCTAGAAAATAAATTTAAAGACAAGATTTTTTAAAAGGATATATTTGGCAAGAACAAAACAAAAACCCTCAGAGTTCAAAACTATATCCTGTGAGAAAGGTTGTCTCCCCTATTCTTGTTTCCCAGTCCCCAAGTTCCCACCCCAGAAACGATGATCACTTCCAGGTTCTAAAACAGCCTTTAGCCTTCCAGAGGCTAATCTCTCTAAGAAAGTTCATATCCATATGACAACCTACTTCTTTCATACCAATATTGCATTATATATATATATATATATATATATATATATATATATATATTTCATTTAATAGCAATAAATTGTAAGGTTAATACAAAACAGACAGCAATAGAAGAATCAAATTTGTGCATTTGAATTTGCCAGTGTGGTCATCCTGTTCCTTGCTTCTTATATAACAAAATACACACCAACCCACAGCCCTTGTCTGTTCCACCTAATTAATGGTAGTATGGTATGATAAATATAGATTCAATGGGCTCCAATGCATTGGAGAAAATGAATACTAACATAACAGCTTGACTTGTTTCTGACATTTTTTTCCAGATTGAGTTAAATTAAATCCAGGAAATGAGTTACTGGACCCGTACTGTCCAATATGCTAGCTAACATGAAGCTGTTGAATATTTACCACTAATAATAGACTATATACAATTTATTTATTTTTGAATTTATTGCCCACTGTGCTTCTCCTCATCGTTATCTACTCTTTCCACTGCTTTCCACTAAAATATAAGTTCTTGGTAGTCAGGCATCTTTGTTTTGTTAACTAAAGTCCCTAGAATAGCATTTGCAAATGGTAGGGTCTGAATAAATATTTGTTCAATGAGGCCAAGGCAGGAGAATGGCAAGTTTGAGCTCAGCCTGGGCAATATAGCAACTTAGCAAGGCTCCATCTCAAAATAAAAAGTGAAAAAAAGGGCTGAGATATGGAAGAGGGTAAAATCCCTGGGCTCAAACTCTAGTACAGAAATATCTCAATGAATGAATAATCTGACTCCTTTGCTTCAAGAACTTTCACTGTATCTAAGAAAAAACTGCCTCTGTGAAATGTTTAGGGAGAAAGGATATATAAAACTGAAGTTTGGATTGTGTGGCACAGATTATAAATACTCCTAGAATTCACATGAAGGAAGTATCAGTGAAGTGTGGAGACAGACTTGGGCTAAAATTTAAAGAAAAAGATTTAGGTGGGGTTAGGTAGGGATCAAAAAAAGGAGATCTAACTATGGTGAGATGGGTGGGATGTAATACTACAAAACTTGAACCTTCCAGAAAACAGTAAGAAAGCAAGAAAAAAGGCTTAGACTTTCATCTTGGGGAGGGGTAGCAGCTGCAGTTACAGTGTGAAAACAGGCAGAAAGCCTTGACCAGGAATGAGGAGGTAAGGAGATGAGAATATCCCAGAGGTGCTCTGGGGCCAGAACAAAGGGAAGGGGGAGTTACTGATGCTATTGCTTAATAGGTTTTGAATTATCACACTGTGTGTGAGGGGGTGTGTTTATTGCAATTTGAATAGCTGCTAATATAGGTACTACTAGTTTTTATGTTCTTCTAAAAACATTTCATTTGGTTTTTCAAAAAAATTTTATTGTATTTAATAAGAAACAACAATATGACAGTTTCAAAACACATTAATAGTACATTTCTAGTATTTGATACAATGCATATTGTTGTCCTCCTAGTGGTCATACAGAGCACAGGGTGTAGATGTAATAATTTTTCTAATCATTATTGGTACAAAAAATTTTGTTCTCATTCAACTAAGAGAAAGTAGTTGTGCACATAATCCAATGTTCCAGAATTGCAGTGGGTTACTGGCAAAACTTGCAATGATGGAAGCTGTTGATTTAAGCCTTTTGCAGCTCAGCATATTATTTTATGCCTCATGGTTAAACTTTTCTGCTTGGTGGTTAAGGGAAAGTTAAAGCAAGACCTGTGTAACAAAACATGGAACTTTTGTATCTCCCAAGGTTAGTCAAATCCCCTCAGGATTTACTTTGTGAAACAAGATATTATTAATTTCTTATAAGTAAGGTATTGCATAATTTAGAGTAAGTGAACATGGTTACATTCTGTTGCTGTCAAACTCAATTATTATTAGTCACTCCTTTGCCAAACTATGGCTTTCTAATTAAAAGTAAATGCTAAAATTTCTTTCACCTATTGGGTTAAAACTACAGGCATTGTGTTACTGGTGCTGACTATGCTTCTAATTTATTCTGGCATCCTATGTCCCAGGCTTTTTGTAAAAGGAAGTTATTACTATTAATGGTACAGAAATAAGCAGGGACAGGTTTGGCAGACCTCTGCTTCTGCTCCTGCCACATAGCATGTGAGACACAGGGTAGTGGCCAGCATTCTCCCTGGAACACCAGGTTACATCTAAAAGGCAGCTGATGTGCCTATCTTTTTCCTTTGAAGCTTTCCAGATGCAGTGGAACTAGTGCTCCCTTATTAAGGACCCTGCAGCAGGGTGCCCACTGATAAAAGGCAGCACTCTCAGACAGGAGCAGCAGGAACAATGGACTTTCTCTGGTTCTGGGTAGTGATGAGTGATACTCTGTGCCAGTTGTTGACTGTTGTTAGCAGTTTGCTGTACCAACCCCTCGTGCTGTGACCTATGCTTTGTCCCATGAGATATCATATGCTCCACAGCCAGGCTGCCAGTTAAAAGAATCAGTGTGAAATACAGGGAAAGATAGAAAGAAGTGCCTGTGATGTGATTGGAAAGGGAGGCTGAGGGCATGTAGAAAATAGTCGGAATGTTCCTGCTACACTATGTCATTTATTACTCTGTAAATCTAGTTTTTATATAGGTTACTGTGGTAAACTGAACAGTGTACCATTTCTTCCAGTTTCTGAGGATATCCATGTCCTAATCCCTGGGATCTGCTAATATGTTACCTCACATGTGACTAAGTTAGAGATCAGGAGATGAGGAAATTATTCTGGATTATCCAGGTGGGCTTCATGTAACCAAGTATTCTTATAGGAGGGAGACAGAAGGGAAACAGGAGCTGAGACAGGCACAGGCACAGGCACAGGACAGGCACAGGCAGAGGCACAGGCAGAGGCATAGGCACAGGCACAGGCACAGGACAGGCACAGGCACAGGACAGGCACAGGCAGAGGCACAGGCAGAGGCAGAGGCAGAGGCACAGGCACAAGCACAGGCACAAGCACAGGCACAGGCACAGGCACAGACAGAGACACAGGACAG
>PVJA010052098.1:0-12552 GCA_004027025.1 Myocastor coypus
GCCCGGCTTTTTCTTTTTTTTTTTTAACACTTTCAATAAACATTAATTTTTTTTTTTGGTAATAATTGACACCCTGCATATTGTCCTCACAATAGTAATACAGAGCACAAGGTATGGGCATGACACACCTTCCAATTGATATTGGTAAAGAAAAAAAAATTCTTTGAACTAAAAGGAAGCAGATGTATACGCAGTCCAACTTTCCACAATTGCAGTGGGCCACCAGTGAAACTGGCAACGTTGGAGGCTATTGATCCAAGCCTCCTACAGCTCATCACACCAATCTAGTTCTGCAGTTCATGCCTCGTAATTAAGCTTTTCCACTGGGTGATCAAGGTCTACTTGGATTTCTTTAGCGAATTACTCATTTAAAAATTTAGTGACTATTGTTTATTTTTCATATGAATTTGACAAGGCTTTTTTTTTTAACATATTAAAGAACTTAACTCTTCATTATACAATGTTTCATTTCATCTTGATTTTTGGTATTACAAAAACATCTTTCATGCTAAAGTAGTTAATACACTTCTTTTTTCTATATGAAGAAATGAGCAGGCCAGCCAATCACAAGGTCCTAGGACAAGGGCAAGACCTGGTATCCAGAACTTCTTGGGAGCTCCCAGGAGATGTGGTGGCATAAAGAACAGGGGCCTCTGGGCATGGTGGTGCATGCCTGTAGTCCCAGCACTTGGGAGGGTGAGGCAGGAGGATCAGTGTGAATTCAAGACCAGCCTGGGCTACAAAAGTGAGCTCAAGGCCAGCCTGAACTGCATAGTGAGACTCTGTCTCACAAAGACCAAAAAAAAAGTAAAAAAAAAAAAGAACAGGGACCATCATGGAAGCCACTATGGTGCCTGAGTTTGCGCAGTAGCCCACGCCACATCTCACAGATGCAGTGTGTACTTTCAAGTTTGCTTTTACCCTTTTTTTTTTTTTTTTGTCTTTTTGAGACAGGGTCTCGCTATGCAGTTGAGGCTGGCCTTGAGCTCACTTTTGCAGCCCAGGCTGGTCTCAAACTCACACCAATTCTCCTGCCTCAGCCTCCCGAGTGCTGGGATTACAGCCGTGAGCCACCACGCCCGGCTGCTTTTACCCTTTTGTTCCTCTTTGCTTGGTCCAAGTTCACTCTGCAGAACTGGATTCTCCTATGCTCACCTATCCTGCACTTTTCAAGTAAATATTTGGAACCAGTTTTTGGCTTGCCTCATCCAATTCTTTGTTTGGGGTGAGAAAAATTTGGAATGCTTTTGCTTGGTGAAACCCTTCTAACGAAACCACCCTATCACAATAGTATGATCTGGATTTTATGTGATTTGTTAGCTTTCAAAAGAACTACAGCAGCCGGGCGTGGTGGCGCACTCCTATAATCCCAGCACTCGGGAGGCTGAGGCAGGAGGATTGGTGCGAGTTCGAGACCAGCCTGGGCTACAAAAGTGAACTCAATGTCAGCCTAAACTGCATAGTGAGACCCTGTCTCAAAAAGACAAAAAAAAAAAAAAAAAGAACCACGGCAGCACCTGTGACCTCTGTGATCTAGTTGTTGAAGGCGTTCCTCCTCAGTCTTCACACCCTCTGCTCTTGGGGTGGTTGGTTTGGGACTCTCTGTGATGGCCCAGGAACTGCTGCAGGCAATGTCTCCAGGCTCTGCAACTGTCTGGCTCCTCAGTTATGCGACCTGGATCATTAAGTGGCGTGTGGCTCTCCATCCCTTCCAGACTTCACAGAGTCCAATGTCTGGGATGTGGCCATCATTCACACAGAGGCTTCCCTTGAAAGGCCAGATCTCAGCTATGTCCCCTACCTGAGACCCAAGGGCCAGTGCTTGAGACCTGTGTGTTCTGGGATCCTGCACTGCCTGCAGGTTTCTCCTCTCTGATCTTATCAGGGCAGGGCTGGGTGGGCCCAGCTACAAGCTAGGTATGTGCAAAGCACAGGTATGGCAGTCAGACAGGAGGATCAAGCAGCTTGGTAACCATGATGAGCTGCAATGTTGCCTGGCCTCCAACACGGCTAAGACAGCTCATCTGTGTCCTCATCACCAGTGAGATGGGAGACCCTGCCAAAGCACCCTGGCTCAGTTAAGCAGTTCTGCCATGTAGACCTACATCAAAGCACCACGAACCTGAACCCAAGGGTGAATGTGTTAGGTGGGAGACCTAGTAGGTTGTGAGGGCGGAGCCTTGGGAAGACTTAGCGACTCAGGAGCCAGAGGCCCCCATCCTTTTCACCCTGTGACGATGCAGGCACAAGGCGCTATCTACAGAGCAGGAAGTGGCCCTTGTCAGACACTGTGTCCCCAGTATCTAGGTATTGACTTTCCAGTCTCAGAGGTTTGGGTGGTGTGTTTCTGAAGTCTCTAAGGCACCTTGCCTGTGGCAGTTTGTCCTATAACAGCTGCAAATTACTTTGTTTCCACTGTAAGAGGAAGACAGGCTCCAGAAGCCCGTGTGGGAAACCCCTGGTGCTTCAGATGAGGGGTCTGCCCCTAACCATCTCAGGATCCGCTGCAGCCAGACCCCATAGGGCATCTCTCTTCACCAGGGATCTGAATGCTCCTGGGCTGAGTGCTATCCATTCTGTCTTTAAAGAGCAGGAGGATCACAGGCTGGTGCTAGCAGGAAGCCTGGCACTGAGGAGGCTCCTTTGGAAACCTGGTTGGGTGCACACTGGGCCTTTTTCTTCATTATGGGACCATCTCAGGAAAATGTTGAAATCCGGCAGACATGGATCGGTTGTCTTGAACAAGCTAAGATCTGTCC
Organism: Myocastor coypus; assembly: GCA_004027025.1. Taxonomy (NCBI): domain Eukaryota; kingdom Metazoa; phylum Chordata; class Mammalia; order Rodentia; family Myocastoridae; genus Myocastor; species Myocastor coypus. The sequence continues at coordinate 2,760 of PVJA010052098.1, forward strand.
CAGGCTCCCATCACCCACTAGTGCTCCCACGGTGAGCAGGCGGGAGGATGTCTCGCAGGAGGAATGGAGTCCCCAGCTACAGAGCATCTCACTGCCCAGCACTATGTGCTGTGTCCCCTCTCCATCCTGGGCAGGCAGCCTCTGCCAGGGGAGCTAGGAACTGGCACCCCATCTGGTCTCCGCATGGGGCTTAGGGGGCCTGCAGACTGGGCACATCACATGGTGCAGGACTCTTACCACAGGTGTGTGGCCAGGGAGTGGCTGGTTCCCCAGATGGGCTGGCAGAGCTATCTCCAGCTAGAATGCCCTGCAGGGCCCTGGGATGTTGTGTGGCTCCCAGAGATTGCTTTTTCCTCCGTGGCTCAGGGTAGGGCTCTCAGAGAACACACTCAGGCAGTCAGTGTCCTGGAGCCTGGCTTCAATCCAACCTGCAGAGGAAGAAAGGGAGAGCCCTGGTAGGGGAAGCTTTGCAAGGGTGTGGTACGCAGAGAGAGTACAAATAGGGCCATGAAGTTGGGGCTGTTTTCCAACATGTTATGAGGAAACTGCAGGGGCCCAGGTGGTGGGAAGCAGGGCCTCTGATCCTGTGAACCCCATAAGCACAGAGTCTGGACATGCACCTGTGTGTACACACACACACACACACACACACAGAGTCTAGGGACACATATGCGCACAGGACCTGGGAACACACATAGAACATACACAATTAGGCCCTGGAGACAGACACGTACAGGCCCTGGTAATATGTGCACACAGAGCCTGGAAACATAGACAGGGCCTGGGAACACACACACACACACACACACACACACACACACACACAGCATCTAAGAACACACGAAGATGCCCAGAACCTGGGGATATATACACGCAGGGCCTGGAAACACACAAACAACCTGGGAATACATCCCCACACCTACACACACACACACACACACACACACACACGCAGGTCCTGGACACAGACACACACAGCCTTGGGGACACACACACACACACACACACACACACACACACATTCACTCACATTCACCCTCCATCTGTAAAGACTCATCTTTACAAAGAAAGGCCTTCTTGTGTGGTAGGAAAAGCAAACAACGCTCCAGACGTGCGCTTAGATCAGAAAGCATCTAAGATGGCTGGGGCCTGCCAGCGCAGGTCAGGCAGCCCGGGACTGAGCTCATAAGACCTTCCCAGGTGACATCATGGTGGCCCCCGGGGACTCTACCCAGCGGAGCCCTATGCAGCAGCTTGGTGCTCCTTCCTCTGGTTCTGAAGGACTCCTCGGCTAGGGGGCTATTCCTCAGAGTTTCTGACAGGATCAACTGCCTGCTGGGAGCTGCACCATACAGATCATTGTGGGCCTGTACCTGGAGAAAGCCAAGGGACCCTCGGGAGGTGGGACAGGGACCCAGCAGGGGCACGAGGTTAAGCTTCACTTTGGAGGCCCGACCAACATCTCTGGTGATGTCATGGAGCACAGCACAGCCTGCTGACCTGGCTCAGCTGTCACAGTCACTGCACCCACCTGCAGTTAGGGGGGACTCTGTTCCTCAGTTTTGGAAAGTGCCAGAAATGGTCTTGGCATTCTTTTTTATTTGGGAGTTGGCAAGCACCAGCCACGTTTGCAAACACCTCAGGACACATCTTGCAACACTTCCGCACACACTTGTAGCCCAAATTAGCGTCAAATAATTCTTGGGGGCAGACAATTTCTTTTTCGTATAGATAACTTCCTGGATGTGTTTAGGCACAAGCAGTTCCATTTCCTCCATATTCAATGCCAGTGAACTCAATTTCTAAGTTTCTGGAATTGTGACACCCTGAACTATATTCTTCAATAACAGCCAAAATTCAATCAGCAGTTCTTTGTGGAAATTCCACCATCATATGTAGATTAAGGGGCAGAACACTTAAGATAACATTTTCATGCAATACAAGGAGGGTCTGAAATTTGGGATTTTGAGCCCAGGTCTGTGCTGGTGTTGAAGTGCACTGTATTTGCTCCCTCCTGTGGGATATGTTCCAGAGCAAACGTCAATAAGCCCTGTTGTCCTCTGTGGCATGGCTCTCAAGGTAGACTGAAGAGAGTGCCTGTGAAGTAAGTTGTTGTATGTATAAGACACAACATTGGAACTGAAGTCAACTCTCTGGAGGAAATTGTCCTGCTTGCCGGCCCTGGAGCCCATCTTACCCTGATCCTGTTACCTGAATTAAAGCGTGTTTTTGATTCTTATCAGTCAGTTCAACCCAGAACTGAACTCATGTTTTCAGAAACTTGGAAACCAGAACAGTGTAACTGAGTAACTTCCTGGCCAAACTCTGGGTTTATCCTGGAATCTACTCCTTCTTTTGATGACCGGTGTGTGTGTGTGTGTGCATGTGGGCGTGTGTGCGTGTGTGCATGGGTGCATGTGTGCATGCGCGCGTGCGTGTGTTTGCCCAAGTCTGGGACTGCAAAGCAGGGCTCTTGGAAGTGTGACTCAGTAGGTACTGCCTGCCCCAAAGGCTCCTGACAGCGCCCTCTCTCTGGAGGGATCATGGCACAGAACCATCTGTTTCTCCCACTTTGGGGTATCAGACATCTGGGCTGAGTCTCAGGTTGCAGGAGAGCCAGTGTAGGGCAGGTATCCATCAGGCTGACAGGAGAGAGCGAGGGAGGAACGCGGGTCCTGGGTGACTTCTCCAGCTGCCTGTCAGTATACCTAGAGCCTGAGTTCCCCTGGTGGGCTGTAGCGGTTCCAGTGTTGCTGGTGTCTGTGGGGAAAGCATTTGGCCTGTAGGAGGCCTTCCTGTCTGAGACAAGTGACGTTTGAGAATCAGAAATTTCATGGACTTCATGGACTTCATTTGTCTTGGTTCATTTTCACAGTGCATTGCTGTTTAACGCCGGCCGCAGCCCTTCCATTCTGTCTCCTGGCCCTCTGTGCTCAGGAAAGCAGGAAGGGAAGAGCCGGGACACACGTCTTCCTTTCATGCCTGCATTGGCTGGGCTCATCTCTGCTAATGGAGGCATCTAGTGCTTCAGGCTTTGTCAGAACCTTTGGGGTGCAGCTGGGCTGTCACTGACCAGAACACTCCCCTGGTGATGGACCTGGGCCAGGCCTCTTCTTGCACTGTATCTGTGTCCTAGCCATTTTCCGGTCCAAGTGCCTCTTTTTGTGCCTGCAGATGTTTCCACCGCTGGTTCCCACCACAATGTTAGTGCCAGTGAGGGCAGGGCTGACAGCTCTTTGAGGCATGGAAAGGTCGTCCCGGTGTCTCCTGACTGATAGTGACTGTTGTGGTTTTTGACCTTGTGTCTCCTGGTCATGCCACATGCTCCAAATTATGTCTTGCAGGCTTGGGAGATAGCTTTGCAGTTTAAGTACTTGTCTGGCAAGTGCAAGGACCTGGGTTCAATCCCTGGCACTTCATGCTATGCCAGCCCCTGAATTCCAGGTACACTGTGACAGTCACCAAAACCAAGTGTGGTAGTATATACTTGTAATCGAAATGCTGGGGAGGTTGAAATAGGAGAATCACTAAGAGTCCAAGCTGCATAGTGAGACCCTGTACCAAATACATTACCTACATAAATAGATAGATAGATAAATAAATAAATAAATAAATAAATAAATAAATAAATAATGTCTTGCTTAGCTTTAGCTTGTGGGACTCTCACTGTGTCCCACAAGATGGCTCCAGTGGAGGAGCTCATTTGCAACCCAGCCTGATTTTAACTTCCTGACCTTTGGTGTTTTGGATTCTGTGCCCTGGAGCAGGCTATACACAGGGCGGGCTCAGATCATTCCTCATCTCCACAGAGCAATGGGAGACACTCCTCGCCCCCACGAAGGAAGCCCTCAGCTGTGCAGGACACAGCCCTGCACTAGTGCCCACCAGGTGGTTATCCTTGATCTGAAGTGACAGCCCAGGCAGCTCACAGGGACAGGGGACACTGCAGCCTGACCACCAGTGAGAGGTTGGCTCCAGGACCTGGGGCTTTGTTTGCTCGTGCTTGAATCTGCCCTTGTCACTAGGCCTACACTGTTCTCCCATGAAGACAGCTGTAGGATAGGCACAGGTCTGGCTGGTGCCAACTGGGAGATGTAGCTGGGCCATCCCTGGAGCTGACGTAGTGAAGCCTAGGGGTGTCTATGGCAGATAATCCCAGAAGCCACCATGCAATTCACCAAACCAAGGGGAAGTCCAGGCAGGGAGAGCCCAGGAGAGACAGAGTCTGAGCCCCCAGGGAACGCGAGTCACGGGCAGGGAGCAGATGACTTCTCCAATATTGTGGTAGCAGATCTCCAGCACATAGGGCAGCTTCTGGTTGTGATCTGAGCTCACCCATTGGGAGGACAAGTGTATTCATGGCTCTGCTCCAACCACTCTGTGGTCGCAGCACTATCTATCCTACACACCTTTGGGAGCCGCAGACCTGCACCATCTTGTGTCTGAGGCAAACTTACAGGACCCTCTCCTCCAGGAAAGAGCAGGACATAGACCGAAACCAGTGCTGGCTCCAGGCGTGCAGAGCTGAAGGACCCAGCGTCTGTGGCATGGTGGCTGCAGGTCAGGAGCAGATGGCAACAGATACTCTTACCCATTCTGAGTGCTGACTAGCTTCTGCTTGGTCCCTCCCAGGACACCTGAGCCCCTGTCCTGGGTGTCTGCCACTATGGCCATCCTGGGCAAGAGGTGAGAGGCCTGTCCTTACGCCCCAAATCCCTGCACTGCAATGATGCCCAAACTCCCTGATGGGTGATGTCCACCGCTGCCCATTCTACTGTGACATCTGAATCCCCAGCAGTAATCTGGGCAGCATTCTTATGTCCTCTGAGGTCACATGTCACCAGATGTCCTCTGAAGGTGGAGCTACAGCAGGAGTCACGACTGGCAAAGCCTTGCCTCTGTGTGTGTGTGTGCTTGGTTTCTTCCAAAATAAATTTTGCTTCCAATGTTTAAATTAATATAAGGCTTGGTGGGAAAAATCAGAAAACAAAAGCTCTACTCAAATTTTAGAGCATTTCCTTCTGAATTTATTTCTCAAGTCTGGTAACAATTGTGCTTGCTTTCTGTCCCTGACAGCATACTAGGACCCATCCATGCAGCACAGGTATCTTCCATGAGCAGGTACCTCTGCCTCCCTCTGCCTGGGGCCACCTCTGTGTACCCCATGTGGCCACACCCTCTGCTGTGACACCCAGCTCTGGCAGTTTTTTTTTTTTTTTTTTAAATAAATATTCTCCTCCCCCCCCACAATCCATTGGGGGACAGTGCAGGTCACTGTCTTATCATTGGGTTCTCAGGTCTGGAAGGAATGAAGTGAGAATTACATTGTGAAACCAGTTCATTTTCCGGGGCCCCTCCCTCCTGAAGGAACACCACCTTTAGATTCAACCCTAAATGGAAAATTCACCAGAGCAGTTTTCCAAACCTGATGTTGTTGATCAGAGTCACAAGACAACTTGAAACATATCATTTTAACTTGCAAAGAACCTTCGAGAATGACAGCTCCTGACTCTGGCCTGATGCTCCTTCCTTCAGGATGAAGGAAGGTGGCCCTGGTGATGGTGTTCAGTGGGCCGGGTGCCTGCACCTTCCATCCCCACGGGCACCCTGCTTGGCACACTGGAGCATGGGCCTACACATTCATACTGTGGGAACTCATGCTCACTCATGTGTGTCTGTGATGCCACACATGCTTATGAGGGTGGCTGGGGACAGATGCCCCAGTAAACTGAATGCAGACAGGCAGTGAACAGCAAGGGGCATTGCGGGGCCTGAGGTCTCTGGAGAGGGCGGCACCGTCATGCTGAACCTGCAAGGTCACCAGCACAGTGCTGAACTGTGTCGCTGTGCTTCAGAAATTCAAACACGTGGGGGGCTTAGAATTCTGTCTGCTGGCTCTGGCGGCAGTGATGTGCACATGTTGTGCACATGCCTACGCCGGTGCTCACATGGGCTCACGTACACTCAGATAGCCTTACACACACACACACACACACACACACAAATGCATGTGTACCTTTTCCTTTACATTGGATGGTGCTTACTTATAACCATAATATAAGTGAGATTTAGAAGTACTGAGGTGGCAGGCAAACAGCATGTCAGGAGCTCATGCACTCTGCAATGGTGACCTGTTTGGTAAAATGACAAACACACTCGGGTCCTGTGGGTGATCATTGATACGCTGTAGACTCCTCCTTCGGAGTTTTAAGATAACTTTCTCTGTCTGTCTCTCTGTCTCTCTGCCTCTGTCTCTGTCTCTCTGTCTCTCTGTCTCTGTCTGTCTGTCTGTCTGTCTCTGTCTCTGTCTCTCTGTCTCTCTGCCTCTCTCTCTCTCTCTTTCTCTCTCTCTCCTTACAAGACATCAAACTCAGAACCTTGCACTTGCCGGGCAGGTGCTGTGCCACTCAGCTCTATCTCCCGCTTGATAACTCTCCTTTTTGAACAGATCCACTCAGAAGGGCCAGTGGGGCTTAAGGGTTCTGAATTGACCCAAAGGCCACTTCCTTGTGTGGTAAACCATCATTCTCTTCTCCTATGTTAGAAATCAGCCCTGGTGTGCTGGGATCCTGAATGTGGAGCCTGAGTCTAGAGCCGGGCTGAGCTGCAGGCTCACTCAAGGCTGCAGGGGGAGCAGGGCCTCCGAGCCAGGCAGCTCAGATCTCCGAGCTGGCGCTTCCCTGCACACTTTCTGCGAGCTGGGTGTGTTCCTTTGACAGAAGCAGCCCTGGCCCATCTGGGATTTGTTTGGAAGGGGATGCCGCTTTGCTCTCTTTATAAAAATAACCCAGGCCTTTATGTAAGTGGGCCGATCCTGGATGTGGCAGGCAGGCAGCCTCACCTCTTCCTGGGTGTGTTCCTGGAAACCGAGCAGCCTCCAGAGTTAACCATTCAGAGGTGCTGTGCTGGGCCCTGTCCTGGTCCGGTCCTTCCCTGCTGGTCTCCGTGAAAACCCGAGGGTCACTGGCTCTATGTCTGTTCCTTCCCAGGCTCCTAGGCTGAGCACACGGGAGTGAGGTTTGGCCTCCAGGCCTGAGGGAGGGAACAGAGGCTAGGATAGGGCAGCAGTTCCCTTCTCTGCCTTCATAGCTGGTCCTCCGGAACAGGGTCCAAGGTGCCCCTCCCCACACACACACAGGAGGCCGAAACCTGCTTCATTTCCAGTGGGCTGCCAGGAACGGCTGTGTGGAGGCTGAATACACCTCCACACGAGCGCCGGGACTGGGGCAAGGCAAGCAGGAAACCACCTCAGATGCTGCACCCAAGTCCTAACTTGGAAGCAGGCGCGGATCCAGGCCTGTGATCCCAGCACACTGGGAGGCAGGTGCAAGGGAACCATAAGCTCAACTCCAGCCTGGGCAAATGAATGACTTAGGGGGAGTTGGTCTCAATAAAAGTGAAGAAGGGCTGGATAAAACCATCAGTGGAAAGAACCTGGTTTCACTTCCCAGTTCCCTTGGAGAAAATAAATAAACGAGAGGAGGGAATTGCTGGGGGTGGGGACCACTGCATGTGAGGGCGGAAGGGAGGGCAGAGCTGTGAGGGCAGAGCTGCTGGGGCACTGCATGGGGAGGATGGGGCTCTGGCCTCCTCAGGAGTCCATGCCTCACAGTTTGGGGGAGGGGACAGCTGCTTGGCTCCTTGGGACCGGCAGGCGTTCAGCCCAGGGCTTACTCCTTTATGAGGAGAGTGCAGAACTTCTTAGATGCATTTTCTTGGCCCCTAGAGAACCCAGCAGAGTAGGGAAGGGACACAGTCCACATCCTACAGCATTGGGAACTGAAGTACAAGGATGCCAGGGAGGCAGGCAGCGCCTGTCCACTCCAGCGACCCCTGCTACGGTTTTTAAGTGTCAGAATGGAACTACTCTCCCAAGTCCCTCAAATCCATGGGCAAGTACAGAGGGGTGCCCTGGACCTCAGAAGACCTCCTACCACATGCCTGCGTTCTCACTGAAAGAAAAAAAGCATTCCCATGAGGTCACAGACTTTGTTTCTGGTAAAAGACAATGGCTTTATCTCAGAAGGAAGGATGTTGGGTGAGCAGGGCCAGCGAGGCTTTCATCTCTAGTTGCTGATAACTTTGCAGGCACACACAGAGGGGCATCCCGCATCTAAATTCCACTCAGGCATACTCGGGCCATTGGTCATTTGTGACTCTGTAGAGATGAAAGAGGAGCTGAGCCCATAAAGAGAGAAAGCCTACAGGCCTGGTGGGATGGCTCAGTGGTCTAAAGCGCCTGCTTGGGAAAGCTTGGGCGGCTTCAGGGACTGAGGTTCGATCCCCGGCACCACATGCTGTGCCAGCCCTACCCTCTGTGTGGGCTGAGCAGGCCATAAAAATGAGTGAATAAACAGATAAAGGTTCTGAAACAAGAAAGTAATAAATAATTTAAAAAAAAGAGAGAGAGAGAGAAAGCCTAACCCCTCTGCTTTCAGGTATGCACTCTGCTCATTCCAAAGAGCAGAATGCAGAAAAAGAGAATGGCCCTAGAGGGCCAGAGGGTTCTTCTGTGTCCCCAGAAGTGTTGGAACCTCAGTCCCCAAGTCTTGTGCCTGTGGAGTTGGAGTGGAGGCTTTTGGGGACAACCAGGACAGATGAGTCATAATGTGGGTCTGGGATAACATCAGGGGCTTCATAAGGGGAGGAGGAGAGGCCCGAGGTGGCACCCAGCTGGCTGTGTTCCTTGTGCTGTCTACACCCAATGAGGCAGGGAGGCTGACCAGCTGGGGAGGCAGTGCTGGGCCCGGGACCTTCCAGTCTCCAGTACCTTGGGCCTCATAAACTGATTAGGACATTCTTAAAATGCCTGACATTCAGCTTGAGGCTCATCACAAATAAGGGAAGTCTGAGAAACGGTCCTGGAGAAGAGGGCGCTGAGGACATAGGACGAGGAGATGTCAGCCGGTCCTCTGGGGACTCAGGGCTGAACAAGGGCCTGAGGGAAACTAGTGAGAGGACAGAGAGAGACAGAGCCAAGAAACTGCAAATACCAGGCGTGTGCTTTTGGCAAGAGGGACTAGAAAAGCTTTTCTCCATCCTTCTGGGGCGAACACGTGCAGCAGGATATTATGCGTAGGGCAGACAGCAGGAGAAGAGAGGTAGAGGTGGGAGGGTGTGCTGGCGAGGACCCCAGGGCCCAAGGAAGGATATCAGGACACTGAGGCATTTGAGGGCTTCTCTTTGATTTGGTGGGGGGCAGGAGGAAAGTGGCCCAGAAACTCCATCAAGCACTCTCCCAGCAAAACTCAGCAAATCCTCATCCTCTGCAGGCCAGGGCCAACAGGGAGGACTCGACAGGAGCCATTCTGCTTGAGCAAGCAGTGCAGATGGAAATGGGTCTCTATCCCTGCTGGCACCAACCAAGGTAGAGTGGGGGGCACAGGCTGCCCTGTGGATACTGAGGAGCTCACCCACAATGCCCCAGGTGGTGCCAGGAGTGAAGGGGAGCCCGGACCCTCAGCCCCAATCCTGGGTCAGGAGGCCAAGGAGGGCTCCCCTTTTGCAGTCATCCTTTGTCAGGCTGGGTACCAGCTCTTCTCCTCCCGTCCTTCTGAGAGTCTGACCATGAATGGGTGCTGAATTGTGTCAGATACTCCCACCTCGATGGAATGGGGTGGTTTTCCTCGTGAGTCTGCTAACGTGGTGGATCACATTGATTTAAATGCAAATACTGAGTCAGCCCTATATTCCTAGAATGAAAAATCCCACTTGGTCAGGGCACGCAGTTAGTTTCATAGCTCACTAAATTCTATGTGCTAGTGTTCTCCTCCTCCTCCTCCTCCTCCTCCTC
>PVJA010052099.1:0-12553 GCA_004027025.1 Myocastor coypus
CAATATGCAATATGTCAACTTTCAAAGAAAAAAAGGGGGAAAAGAAAAAAAAAGTAATGTGGATTTAGAAAGGTTAATGTTTAGTTGTTTGATCAATCTTATATACCTATATGTATTAATCTAAACTGATCCGATGATGAAAATATGTAATATAACCATTGTTAAATTTAAACAATAAAAGAATTGAAAAAAAAAAAAATAAACAGCAGGGAGCTGCTTCTCCTGCTGACTAAAGCAGGCCTTGTAAGGATTCGGCTGTTGTCTCTCACACGTTCCTAACTTCTCTTGAGGTCCAACAAGCAGCTTAGATTTTGTCTGGCACCGCGGAGCTGTAGCTTGAGCTACTCCGTTTTGCTTTGGTTTGTTGGAGCCTGGTATAGGTGCTCAGCTCAGACCAAAGACCTCTTGTAAATCCTAATTTCACATCAGTATTACACACATTATAAACATGTCAGTTTTACAGATGGGGAAGCACTTTAGAGAGATTAACTGACCTTCTCGAGGTCACACATAAATGAGCGGGACTACATGGGTTTTGGAATGCGGGAGCCGTGGTGGGAACCTAGAGTCTCGCTGAGTGCGCAGTCCTCCAGGACAGCACAGCCAGCCCACACGTCGCACTGTCCACCAGAGCACGCCTTCTCCCCTGGTCTCACTCAGACCTAAGCTTCAGTTTGCAATCTCCCTTTCCTGACCTCCAGGAACAAACGTTTTCATCGGACTCCATCTGTACTCTGACAGTAGAAAAGCTCTGGACTGTGAATCTTCCTGCCTTTCTTCAGACAGTACGCTAGTATGAGAAAGAGTGAACTGTGGTCACACAGGGCCTGCATGAGCGAAAAGACAGTAGCTGTGCTGAGCACTTGGGCTTGGTTTATGCAGTACAGACAGCAGCACGGTAAATGCTTAAGTTGAAATGCTTCAAAAACTTATACTATGATGATTCGATCCCTGACACCACATGCTGTGCCCCACCCCCACCCCCACGTCCACCCCCGCCAACCCCCAGGCAGGGTGAGCCCTGTCAAGACCCGGTGTGGTGGAGCACACCTATAATCCCAGCACTGGAGTGGAGAGGCTGAAAACAGAAAGATCGCTGTGAGTCTGATCTGCGTAGTGAGACTCTGTACAGAAAAAAACCGTGCTATGTTAAGGGGCTTTTAAAAAACTCCCTTATGTAAACATAGAGTACATTTTATAGCCCTACACAAGGCTATCAGTAGGATTTTTTTCTTTTTCTTTTTTTTGGCTGTCTCGAGCTGCCTTAAGGGTGGGTCTGGGGATCAAACTGCTGTCTCCTGTGGCTGACTGGGATTGCCCGCACAAGCTTTTAACCACTGAGCTAAGCCGAAAGCCCCTATGTAGGCACAGAGAATACAACTTTTTTTAAAAATTCAAAATATTTATTTATTTATTTTAAATTTAACAATGGTTGGAGAATACAACTTTTTAAGTCAAATGAATTACTAAAAATGGAATCACTTGTGTTGTGATATATGTAAATTTCTACATTTCTACTGCACTATTTACTTGTATGGAAAACTTTTTATTTCTCTCTGAAAATGAAAAGCACCTGTGTGATGTTGCCAAAGGCTCGCAGTGACTCTGATGGAGTTTTGGTTTTGTTTTCAGTGTGGAAAGATGTTTGTCTGGTTGTTAATGTCAGTGATTTTCATAAGCTTTGTAGTGGCTGCTTACGCAGCTAAGGCCTGCTGCAAAGCCTGTTATTCAGATCACAAAAGGTAGATAAGAATGAGGAGTGGATCAGCTGTCTAGCTCAGAAGTAAGAATTTATGACAAGTTCACAGAATCAGCTTCCAAAAAGTAACCTTTTCTTCAAATGTTGTGAAGCCCCAACTAAGTTTAGAAGTATGCCACCACTGCTTTTCACCAATCCAAGCTTTTATTTTTTTAATTTTTATTTATTTATTTATTTATTTTTGTCTTTTTGAGACAGGGTCTCGGTATGCAGTTGAGGCTGGCCTTGAACTCGCTTTTGTAGCCCAGGCTGGTCTCGAACTCACACCGATCCTCCTGCCTCAGCCTCCCAAGTGCTGGGATTACAGGCATGCGCCGCCACGCCCGGCTCAAGCTTTTATTTATTTATTTATTTATTTATTTGTTGTTTTTAGCTCTAAAGGTGAAATCCAGTGCCTTGCACAATGGCAAGACCTCTGCCATTGAACTACATATACCCCTAGCTCAGGACTCTGTAAATTTTTGTTTGTTTGGCCCATTGATTTTTGTGACAGGGTCATCCTATTAGTACTCAGATGAAGGAACTAGTAGAGAAAGAATAAACGAACTGGAAACGGCTTATCTGATCCACTTGTCTAGTGCCTGAATTGTCTGTGTCCTCTGCTTTGCCTTGAGTAGAGAATCTGCTCACAATTACTGATGCTATTTGAAAGCAAACGTCCTGCTCCAAACTGGCTCTCCACCATCAGAGCCTGCTAGCTCCCTGGCGGCTCTTACCAGGCTTTTTGTTAAGGTAGAGCCATGTGATAGTAGAATGAATCTCCTTGCTCATTGTCCAATATTAAGCTCTCCTGTATGTAATACTCAGAACAGCCTGGGTGAAGAAAGACACATGGAATTATTGAATTATTATTTTGATTAATCTTAAAAGTACTGCCCTGTCCTAAAACTCCTTATTGGCTATATAAGATAATTTATTTTTGAAAAGAAGTAGACTTGCACCCTGTCATCTCTCCTGTACTAAAATACAATAAATAAATAAATAAATAAATAAGCATATACAATAAAAATTAAAAAGCAGATTTGCCCTTAAATTTGCCTTGAAAATGATTTTATCCTTATTTTGCCCCTTGTCAGCAGTCCAGTGTACATTACACAAAGGAGCACTGATCCACAAAGAGCTCGTTTGGGATGGATGCATTACAGTAGGGTGTTCTGAGCTGAGGGCCACATCCTATTAAAAAGTGAAAATCTGCCAATCTTATAGAGACCAATATATTGATTAAGTCTTTCCCACAGCCACAGGTAGAAATCTTTTCTCTTTAAAGCTTTAGGAAGGGCCTACCCAGAAAATTCTGTGTGCATTTTATTTTATTTTGAAAAGTGAAAACAAAAGCAAGAACAAAAATTAGAAACAAAGACAGAAACAGTGTAAATACAACAATGTATATGTTACAGATTTTCAAAATGGAAATAGCTGATTAACAGTGGTTGATATATTATCTACTTTTATCATTAAATCTGTTACTCAAATTGACAGACATCGTTATGTAAGACTAGACATATGATTACATATTCATACTTGCTTTCAAGAAACTTCAAATTTTGTTGTTGTCTCCTTTTTTTAACAATTTATTTTAAAGAGAATATAGTGATAATTGATATGACATTAGAAGTGGTCCACATTTAGAAGACCAAGATGACAGGTATTCAAGCATGGCTTTTGTCTTATACTTTGCTGTCCTTGATGTAGTTGCTGAGATTGCAGATATCAGCATACAGAGTTAGTCAAGGTGAAAAATCTACACATTAATTGCTATTTTCAAAAAGCTGAAAACCTAGGAATTAATCTAAGGAGGTAAACGATCTATACAATGAAAATCATAGTTCTCTGAAAAAAAGATATCGAAGAGGATTTCAGCAAATATTACTTGATTCTGTGTGCGTTTTTGATGATAGATTTTGGTCTCTTATTTTACTTCTGAAATCTGTATTCTGTTGCCTATCTTCATTGATAAACTGCTTCCTTTGCTACCCAGAAGGCTTTAACTAGGCAACCCCAAGGGAGCCCTCCAACTAATATAAAAAACAATTATATTAATCCCTGACATCTATCTCTGTCCCTATTCTCAAAACTGTAAGCAAAATTTTGTTCTGAAAGTATAGGTTTCCCCTTCTCAGGCTCCCTTCAGAAAGGATCCAATGATCCAGTGAGGTCTTCTACAATGTCCAGTACTCAAAAAGATTCAGAACCACTACTGTGACATGATGAAAAAGAGCCCATTCCCATTTAAGTGTACAGCCCATTTGATGTATAAATGAGGAGAGCGTCAAACTCCAACTTTTCTAGATGAACATCCAGTGGACTGTCACTAATATAAAAGGCTGTCATTTATTTTTGTTCTATAGTGTTTTGTTGTCATAATTTTAGTGTACTTACATGTGTGGCTACTTTTGTTTTGAAAATATCTAGTTCATCTGTGTGGCCTGTTTATCCTTGAACTAGATACGTGGTGTATTAATTTTGCAGCTAAATAAAGTTATGGTATTAATGAAAGTCCTTCAATTCTTTTTTCTTTTTTTTTTTTTTTGAGACAGAGTCTCACTATGTAGTTCAGTCTGGCCTTGAACTTGTAGAAGTTCTCCTGCCTCAGTCTCCTGAGTGCTGGGATTACAGGTATGTGCCACTATACCTCACTTGATCTTCATAGATAGATAGATAGATAGATAGATAGATAGATAGATAGATAGATATTATGGCTCACTCCGCCTGCCTGGGGGTAAGGCTGGCACAATATGTGGTGCCAGTGATCAAATCATGGCCCCTGTGGTTGACTAAGCTTTCCTAAGCAGGCACTTTAGACTGCTCAACCATCTCACTGGCCCTCAGTTTCTTTCATTTTCAAGGTTAACTATCCTTGTTTGTTTGTTTTTTTCTTGTACTTCCATATAAACTGTAAAATCAGCTTGTTGATTTTCTCAGATTTAAACCTATGGGGATTGTACTGAATCTAAATATCAATTTGAGGAGGACTGCCATCTTTCTAGCACTGGGTCTTTCTTCATTTAAATTTTCCCTTTTATTTCTTTCAATGATATTATTTAGTTTTTGTGTAGATATCTTCTGTTTTATTAGATTTTGTCCAAGTAGCTGGTTTTTATCTTATTCTATTTATTTATTTATTTATTTATTTATTTATTTGAATTTTAGGGAATGGTCTACAGGGTGCTGACTCAATGATTCGCTTGTTTACAGGCTCCCAAGAGCTGGAATTACTGGTGTGCACCACCATGCCCAGTTTCCATTGCTGTCTCAGCACACCCTGGGGGGATGGGGTGGGCACGGGAGGCCCAGGGATCGGAACCCCCATTGCAGGTGCTTTAATCGGGTAAGCTATTTGGCTGGCCCTTTTGTCTTATTCTAAGAGGTGAATTCAGTAATTTTATTTCTAATTGCTTATTTTTATATTTTTTCTAATTATTTATTGCTGGCAGAAATATTAGTTTTTATATGTGGATTATTATCTTAATTCACTTATTCAATTTAAATATACATCTATAGATTATTTTGGAATTTCTAGATGCTATTATGCCATCTATGAATAGTTTATTTTCAGTTTAACCAGTCTTAATGCCTCTTACTTCTCCTCTTCTGTGTCTTCCCCTTCTCCTTCTCATCCTTCTTTTTCTTCTTTGGATGGGGTTTCACATGGCATGGAATGGAAATGATTTCAGCAAGCATGTCTCAGTCTCAGTTCCTTGGGAAATTATCAGAATTTCACTATGACACTTGGTATAAGATTTTTGTGAACACACAGTCTAAGATAAAGAAAATTCCCTTTTATGGAAACCAACATGTAAAATAGTCTTAAGTAAGCCTCATCTCCTTATATGTAAGTCTTCATATACTCCTGCGCTGAATCATCATCGCTGGTCCTGTGTTCAAAAGAATATGGCAGAAATGATGTGCGATTTCCAAATTTATGTCATCAAAGACATTTCAGTTTCTGCCTGGTCTCGCTGGGCTTTTTAATCTCTCTTAGATCACTCACTCAGGGGAAGCCAGCTACTACATATAAGATGATCCGAGCAGCCCTGTAAAAAGGATCACATGTGAAAATTGACCAGAGAATAACCCCCTTGCCATGGACCAAGCCCAAGTTATCAGCTGCAGGCCCAAGCCACGTTGAAAGAGCCTCCCAGGCAGAACAAGACCGGGCTGCTCTGGGATGGGAAACTGTTACAGAATGCGGCTGGAACTGGGGAGAAATCTCTAGTGAGAACAGGCCCCTCAGCAGCTCTCCCACTCCCGTTCAGAGGCAGCGTGAGGATGACGAGTGATCACAGCTGCTTTGAGCCACAGACTTCTGGTTTTGCCAGAACAGATAGCGCTGTTCTCACTCTTACTCTACAAAGAGCTTTTTATTTTAAGTAGAGGTTCAATTTAACCATATGCTTTTTCTGCATGTATTAATCATATGGTGTTTTATCATATTATGGACATAGGTGAAGGGATTAAATTTCCAGAAATGGAATCTCTGGCTCAAAGATAATGCACATCTTAAACTTTGATGAAGTGGCTTGCCAGGTAGCTCAGTGGATTGAAGCACTTGATTGGGCAAAATCACTCAGGCCTAGAGGACCTCAGGTCGATACCCTCCCCCACATGGAGCATGACACCTGCCCTTAAGGGCACCTGAGCGACTCAAAAAAACAAAACAAAACAAAACAAAACAAAAAAAACCCTTAAATTTTGATGAATATAGCCAAATAATCCATCAAAAAAGAGCATTATTGATTTATACTCCTTTCACTAATGCCTGTTTTCCATAGCCTGGACAACACTGTGATATCACCTTATTGAACTGCTTAATATAGTAGGTTTCAAAGGTATCTCTTAGTTGTTTGATTTGTATTTTCTTAATCAGTAAGGCTGAGTGTATATGTGTTATTAAATACACATAAATTCATAATTATTATATGTTGCAGGCTGATTGCCCTTTTATCTGTAGGAAATGTGCCTCTAGCATTAATCATGCTTCTTTCTTTAAAGCCTGTTTTATCTGTTTAAATTTATTGTGAGATTCTGGTAAACTGCTATCTTACAATTTACTTCCTATCTTTTCTTTTTTTGACAGGACTGGCGTTTGAACTCACGAGTTTACACTGGCCAGGCAGGCACTTGTGCCACCTATGTCCCTTTTCCACTCTTTCTGCATCTTCCTTTGGATCAAGTGTTGCTCTATTACTCTATCTTCACTATATTTGGGTGCAATTGTGGTGTGTGTGTGTGTGTGTGTGTGTGTGTGTGTGTGTGTGTGTGTGTGCATGCATGCGTACATGCATGCAGGTATGCAGGTATGTACTGAGAATTGAATCCAAAATCTCAAGTATACTAAGCACGTTCTCTCTCACTGAGTTACTTTTTTATTTACTTATTTATATTTTGGCAGAACTGGGGATTGAACTCAGGTCCTTGCACTTGGCAGGCAAGATTCTACTGAGCTATCTCCCCAGGCCCTACATTCTTAAATTATGCTTTTAAGCAACCACTATTTCTGAAGATTGCAACATTCATCTCTGACTTGTTGAAGTCAAATATACATTAATGTCATCGCTTCCTAGATGATGCATCAAATTCAGCACAATTTAACTGCATTTAAGTCTTTCTGCCTTTTATATCATTGTCATAACTTCTCTGTCTACACATAATTAATCCTCTCCTTCTACACACACACACACACACACACACACACACATACATACACACATAATGACTGAAAAGACTGAATATTTAAATTTAAAATGGATATTTATTAATCTTCCTCACAATAGTCTTTCTCACTTTAAATGCCCTTATCCTATCATTCTTGACACTGTCTGAAACAGTTCTGGAGGTTGTCTTTTGTGAATGTCTTTAAAGGTGTGATGATGTCCCAGTGAACACCACTGCCAAGGACCATACGATGGAAAGTCGGGCTCACCAAAGCCTTACAGAGCATCCTCATCTACTTCCTGTACAAGTCTGATGCCATGCAACTTCTGGCTCTTACTCAAAGTGAAAATGATCATTGAAGGTAAATATTTTGAATTTATTCAGAACACCAAGGCAACCACTGCTGTGCAGCTAAAAACATTCATGAAAGAGGCCTTCCAGCTGCTTCGGAAAGAACTAAGAGTGGTGGGATGAGTGTGTTCAAAGTGAAAATCAACAGCATCATGTTTTTTCATCATCGTTTGTAGAATAAATATATATGTCTATGTACATATGCATACATATAATATGGGGTGTGTGCATGTGTCTGTGTGTGTGTGTGTGTGCGTGCGTGTGTGTATGTGTGTTATTGGGATTGAACCCAGTGGCACTATACTACTGAGCTACCCTGTCAGTACTTTTTAAACTTTATTTGAGACAGTCTCACTAAAGATGAAGAAAATGGAGAGAGATCCTACTAACAATTAAGAAAAATAGAACTGAAATATTAAAGATGACAAATAAAGCTTACAGGGAGAGGAAACTAGTGACACATGAAATCTCACTCATATTGACATATGCAAACTAAAATAATTTTTAAAAGCCTATCACATTAGACACATTAGAAACTCAATTAATGTTCTTATCTTGGCAAGGTTTTAAGGAAATGGTATTAATGATGCATTCAACTTGATAAGCTGGGGCTGGGCAGATAGCTCAGCAATCTAAGTGCCTGCTTGGCAAGTGCAAGGACCCAGGTTTGATACCTTGTACCACATGCCACGTTGGCCCCAGAATCTTGGAGCACCGTGTTGGCCCCCAAATTGGGTGTGGAGGCATATACCTATAATCCTGGCACTTGGAAGGCTGAGACAGGAGGATCACTTTGAGTCCAAGCTCCATAGTGAGACCCTGTACCAAATAAATAAATCAATAAATTTTTTAAAAATTGATAGGCTGTCTTTGAAAAACTATTTGCCTTTGACTATGTCTATTAAAATATAAAGTACACATTACCTGTTGAGTGACAAATCCCATTTCTGAGAATTTTTCTTTCCCATATATATGCAAAATAACATTTTGTATCTTTTGCTTTATTTGCATAAGGTAAGATAAGACAGACACCGATGTGATGTTCATGAAAGAACTTTGTTCCCATAGTTCCTGGAAACAGGATACAAACAGGATGGGAGCATGGAAAAGACCAGGACTGCCAGGAGGATGAGAGAGAGAAAAGACAGAAATGAACCTGGCAGGGAAGCAGGGGAGACCAGATCTGTTGACCTGGCTCCTTTCTGAGGACTCTGAGACATAAAGACTGAAGCTATTTGTCTTCTCTCTGGCCCTGAGGTGATTATGAGAGCAGCTAAGAGTATCATGAGCTCAATAAAGAGAACTGGGAAATGGGCTCTGGATTCCTTAGTTTGCCTCTGAAAGTTACACCTGTAGAGGAGTCATGTGCTATCTCTGAGAACTGGTTAGTCTGTGAGGGCTCCCTTGGTCAATGAGGCCATAGATCCCCGCAGCACTAAGAAAACAGAAAATAAATTAGATATAGTGGCCCCCCATCCTGAGAGGCCAAAGCGGGATCACAAGGGTCAGTCCAGTCTAGGCAAATTTTCAAAATAAGAAATTTAAACATGACTGGAGTTATAGTTCAGGACAAAGCCCCTGGATTCAATCCTTAGTATACACACACACACACACACACACACACACACACACACACACACACACGGCAGAACCTTAAAAAGTATAATTAATGAACATAGCAAAGATGGAAAAATCTCAAATCCATCCCTCAGTGCACTGTTATTAAAATAAATAATCAAGAGCACAACAATTTAAGAGGCCATATAGTTTGATGGTCAGGGAATGAGCTCTTGATGATACCCCAGCTCAAATACTTTAAAAAATAGTTTTAAAAAAGATTTTTAAAAGTTATTTCATAGTAAAGAAAATCAATCTACAAAAAAATAAAATTCATTCCTTTCCCTCTGGTGTTCTTGCGGTGCTCTCTTTCAGTTTTGTTATCATAGATGACCAGGCATGAGCTGAAGCTAATCCTTAAAGAAAGCAGAATATGGGAAAACCAATATTGACACAAGACTGAGCTAATTACCATGAGCTGCCTAGAACAGACTCCAGGAAGTAAATGCTAACTTCCCTATAGAACACATCCAGCCACTGGCCCTGATCCTACCAGCAGGAAGCCGCTGTGAAAGTGTAAGCACATGAGGCAAAAATAGGGCGAGCTGTTAACATATCTCCAGACTTCATTTCACAGCCTGTTTTTAAAATATTCGTCAGTCCTTGCAATTTTTGTCAGATTTGTTTTATTATTATTATTATTATCATCATCATCATCATCATCATCATCATCATCATTATTTAGTATAGGGTCTCACTACACAGCTTAAGCTCAGTGACCCTCCCGTTTTCAGCCTTCCCAGCACAGGCAGCACAGGTGTGTGGCACCACACCTGGTCTCTGTGGCTGGCTCATTGAGCCAGGGTCAGGACTGGGGTAACAGGTGGTACTGGGGATCAAAGCATGGACTCTGCTTAGTCCACTGAGCTGTCCTTCTGGCCCTGGATTTATTTTAGAAGGGCTCATTATAAATTCTTCTGGTAAGGTACTATAGTTATGTGGTATGTAGCTGAAGTCTTACAGAAGAAAGACATGTTTGTTTTCTTGTAATTTTGAAGATGGAATCCAGAACTTTCTGTAGGCTAAGTAAGTGCTCTACCAGCCTGAGCCCTACCAACAGGAATACTTGTTTCAGTTAGTACTAACTCTGGCTATGGCTCCTCTTCCTTCTCTTTCTGCTCCACTTGTTTTTTGAGACATGGTCCTGTTATGTAGTTCAAGTTTTTATTGTTGTTTCTGATTTTTTTTTTTTTTTTTTTTTTTTTTTTTTTTTTTTTTTTTTTTTTTTTTTTTTTTTTTTTTTTTTTTTTTTTTTTTTTTTTTTTTTTTTTTTTTTTGTCTTTTTGAGACATGGTCCTTGCTATTCAGCTGAGGCTGGCCTTGAGCTCACTTTTGTAGCTCAGGCTGGTCTTGAGCTCGCACCAGTTCTCCTGCCTCAGCCTCACCAAGTGTAGCCCAAGCCAGCCTCTAACTTGCAGGATCCCCCTGGCTCAGCCTTCCAAATGCAGGGAGCACACCACCACACTCAGCTTCTAGAATCTCCCTAAGTCTCAGTTTCTTCTGGCATAGCATGGAAAATAAAGACCTGTTCCACTCCTCAGAATTACTATTAGCATAACAATGACTTGATCTGTGTTGTAACAGTAATGTTAAAGCATCAGACATTCCTGAGATCTAATCTATCCATGCACCAACTCCCTTGGCTTTAGCAGGCAGCTTGCTAACTAAGAACTATTCTCTTTATCTCACTAAGCAACAAAACTTAATTTTATAGGTGAGATAAGGGCTTTGTGCTTGGTTCCAAAGCCTGCATCTCCTACCTTGAACCCTGGAAGTCTTCTTGGAAATGTAGTTTACAAATTTGGATTCAACTTTTTTTCTTTGTTCTTTTACTCTTCTTGTGGCTTGGACTGTGGATGTGATGTTGAGAAATGTGGAGCTGTCACAGTGTCATGAAGGGAAGGCCAAGCAATTGCAGAGACCTCGGCTTTTATGTCCTCGGGCCACAAACCCACAGTAGTCATGACCTATGTCTAGATTTCAGGGCCATGGGGAATCAGAATAAACTACCACACTGCTAACTTCTGGAAAGAGTCTTGATTTTTTACATCTGCTATTTTTTCGTGGTTAGATGTCTCCCACTAGGGCCAATTTAAACTACCAGTGTGATGTGCCTGCATTTAAAGATGAGAAGAGATTACACAAGAGGGGGATGAGAGTTGTAAATAACCTCCAGAACACAGATAAGAGTTAGATGCAATAAAACAATTAGAAGGGGATGGACTTTGAGTATTTATTACCTTTGCTTGAAATATAGTAGCTTTTGTTTCTTTTTCATTGTTGAGGATCAAACCCAGAGCTCCATACAAAGTACACCTCCAGTCTGAAACATTTGATATTAATTTAACTGTGTATTTATACCATGTCATTTTACTTTTTTTTTTTTTTTTTTTTTTTTTTTTTTTTTTTTTTTTTTTTTTTTTTTTTTTTTTTTTTTTTTTTTTTTTTTTTTT
This sequence comes from Myocastor coypus, assembly GCA_004027025.1. Classification (NCBI taxonomy): domain Eukaryota; kingdom Metazoa; phylum Chordata; class Mammalia; order Rodentia; family Myocastoridae; genus Myocastor; species Myocastor coypus. Next base: position 11,836 of record PVJA010052099.1, read on the forward strand.
TTTTTTTTTTTTTGTCTTTTTGAGACAGCGTCTTGGTATTATGCAGTTCAGACTGGCCTTGAGCTCACTTTTGTAGCCCAGGTTGGTCTCTAACTCATACTGATCCTCCTGCCTCAGCCTCCCAAGTGCTGGGATTACAGGTGTGCACCACCATGCCCGGCTCTACCATGTCATTTTAATGATGGATCTTTTGGACAAATAGTTTGCAAAATTTCTGAAAACTCAGTCATCAGTTGCCATCCAGCACACCACTGGGTTAAAGCAAGTACGAATTGTGTCACTGCTACCAGGGGAATGCAAAATGAATGACTGTGTCACCTTTTGTTATTTCTCAACCTTCCTTAATTTGTCCCACTATATCAACCTGATCAATTCCTCGTCTACTTCAACTTTGTTGCAATTATTTCTCCTACAGCACCCTTTTGTTGTTTTCCATCTTTCCGAAAAATACCATCTCATATACTAGAGGAGCTTCTCTAGAGAAATCCCTGCCAGAGACAGACATGAGGGCAACCTCCCCACTCATGCCTGCTGCAGCTCTTCCCTCAAACATGATGAGAACGCATGACTTTCCACCACAGAATAGGGCAAAGGTGACAAGCTCACACCCATCATTACTGTATACTTGGACAGACCTGTTTGAGTAGCAATCATGCTATGGTGAACTGGGGACAGTCTCCTTGCCAATTTGATTAGATAAGAGTCCAGGTGTCAAGGA
>PVJA010052100.1:0-12549 GCA_004027025.1 Myocastor coypus
TGATCAAACAATGAAACATTAACCTTTCTAAATCCACATTACTTTTTTTTTTCTTTTCCCCTTTCTTTCCTTTGAAAGTTGACATATTGCATATTGTCCTCACAATCATTCTACAGAGTGCCGTGTGTGGGCATGACCCACCTCCCTATTGATGTTGCTTAGAAAAAAAAAGGAAAGAATATATTTCTCTTTGGACTAAGAGGAAGCAGATACATACACAGTCAAAGTTTTTGCAATTGCAGTGGGCCACCAAGCACTGTGTGATTTAAGATAACTGAAATTGCTCCTGTAGGAGGTGATTTTAATGCATCTGCAAGGTAGCTGCCATATGAGGGCCAGACTGTCACATGAGATGTTTTAACCCTGAGATGACAGCCTTAAAGGAAGAAAGAGCAGTGCTTTAAGATGATGGGTGAAGCCAAGTGTGGACAGCTATGAAAAAAGTGGTCCTGCACATGCAGGAACCAGGGCAATAATGCTCCACAATTGCAAGAATTTCTTATGAGGTGAGAGTTATTTTTAAGTGAATTGAGGTCCTAGTATGCCTGCCTCAGTTCTCTGCTGTCTTTTGTGAATGTGGACTTTCCAGGGTATTAAAGTGGACATTTGCTTCGCTTCCCTGTGGCTAACTTTTCTTTAGAATAGTTTGACTCAACCCTCTTACAAGATGGACATGATGATCTGAACAGTCCCATTGGCCAGTTATAATGTGATCAGATGATTGCTTGACCAAATTTGTCTCTCCACAGATGCTCCTCATTATGCAGGTAACTTCAGTTTATCTTATACCAGGACTAAATTTGACCTGGTTTTCAATTATCTTCTTTTGCAAGTATGTTTATTCTACAGTTCTCAAGATATATAATTTTGCTTGTTTCATGGAATTGAGCCTATACTTAGTTGGACAAGGTATTATGTTTCATTGCCATAGAGGCCTCTTGAATCCTAAGGTAAAACTTTTGATGATGGTGACATGTTTGTTTGAAATCAAGAGCTTCATTGGAAGAATAGCTGGCAGGGAGAGGAACACGCTCCTTATCCAAATACTCTACCAGGAACTGTAATTTAGTTGCTCCAAAAGGGGACAGACTTCCCATTATCTAATCAACTAATACATAACTTGGGGGAGAACATACTAGGAAGTTGTTTAATGAGTAGCAATTTGCCTGGTTTTCTCTAGAGTTTCTTAACTACCTAACTTCCCTAGGAAATATGTAAAATCTTTTTGCAGAAAAAGGAAGTTAGTGTGTGAGGGTCTTCTTTTTTGTGTTGCCAAGACAATTTACCCACCACTTAAGGTCAAAAGGGGAAATGAACCTTAGCTCACAGTTTGAGAAGGGTCAAGTCATAACAGGCTGAATACAAGGCAGAGAAGAGTAGCACAGCAAACAGGCATCACAGAGGGAAAACAGTTTATGGCAAGTAAAGGACATCAAAGCAACAAGGGAGTTTAACAGTACATCCCCCTTTTTATTTCACACAGACTACTTAGGGCACTTAGTACTCACACCTTTAATCCAAGAGTTCTGTATCCTAGAATTGTACAGTGAATTAATTTCTGCATCACATACTAGATCCACCCAGATCTAAGAAAGCTTTACCTATGCCTACCTTACACCTTGAGAGACATCTAAACACAAGCTGATATCATTCAGTATGTGCTCCCCAAAGACTCATGCATATATTTTTATTCCTAAATGCATTTATTCCATCTCCTAGAGTTGCCAAAAATCCCAACAGTTTCAGTATTGCTTTCAGGTCCAAGTTTGGAAACTAATCTGAGATTTGTGGCAAATCCATAGCTATAAGGCCCTCTATAAATGAAAAAAAATTAAAACCTCCAAAATTAAGCAATGCAAGATAGACATTCCCATTCCAAAAGTTACAAAGAGGAGGACAAAAACAAATTGGAACTAAGCAAAACCCAAATCCAGCAGGGGAAACATTAAATCCCATAATTCCACTTCCAGTATCCGTGGCAATCTGTGTCAAGTAGTTAACTCCAAAGGGGTTGGGTGGCTTTAACCCTATGATACAACCAGTGGTTTCACCACCCATTCCTTCTATATAGGAATGGCTCTGCTCCCTCCTTGACACTTTCCTCAGTTGATCCATGTTTCTAGTTTTTCCAAACTTCGCAGATTTCTACTGTACCTTTACCTTTACCTTCACTCTCACAACCTCACAAAGTGTCATCCCAGGAGCAGACTTCCTGGCCTCTCAGATTTTATTGCAATATGAGTAGGAACCTTCCCACAGCTCTTCCATTCTGCATGCACCTAAAATCAGCACCACTTAAATTATGCTAAGATCTGCAACCAGGCTTCTTTCTCTTCGATCTGTAGAAGTCACGTGCCTATGAAACAAACTTCAAGGAAAAATTCTGTAGGTCAAGACCATTCTAGAACCTGAGATTCTGGGGCTCTATACTCAGAGCAAAGTCTTTCACATTTGCAATTTTGAAGCTCCAAAAGATGGAGCCCTGCTCTTTTTGTGATCACTTCAGGCCTTTGTTTCTATTCTCTTCTTCCTTTTCAGCAATCAAAATCTCCTCTTCTCTGTCTTTGTTTGCCACAGCTTTACTACAGCTTTCATTCTCACCAAACTCAAATGTTTGTATCATTCTGCTGGTGTTTTACTCTTGAACCTCAATGTGAATCAGGCTAAACGTCCACAACAGTAGCCATGTAATGGCCTAAATATTAGACTGCCTTCAAAATACTTCTGCCCGACTTTTTCTGCTGTCTGTAATTTCAGACTCAGGCAAAGTGTCTGGAGAGGAGCAAAAAACAGACAAACTTTCTGCAGAGGTATCATAAACATCATCTGCAGTCCATCAGCCAATGCAGTCCTTTCAGCAGAAATCTCCTTGCCTTGGTATTTAACAGCAGCATTCCTATCAGCCTTCTGGTCTTCTGACTACTGACCACAATATCCCACCAAATTCTACCTAAGCCATTCCAACTCTATGTTTTCAGTTGTGATCTCTGAACTTTCTGAAACTCTTCCCCTGACAAGTCAACTTCAAAGGATTTTGAATCACATGGTGAAATACAGCCATAGAAATAACCCCTTTTCTCCTACCAAATGCTGTTTTAAATTTCTTGTTGTTGGCACAATATACCTGACAACCACAAATTGAATCAAGAAAGACTTGACTTGCACCTTGTATAGGTTTTAGTCTATAATTACTCAGCTCCAACACAGAGAGGCACATGGCAAAGGAGAGTTTCAGAGGAGAAACAATTCAAAGCACATGAGGGCAGGAAAGGCAACATGGGACCTTAGTAGCATTTTTCTTCCATTTTTCCTTTTACACAGACTGCTGGGCGCCAGGAAGATAGCTGAATGCAATAAGTGCTTGCCTGGCAAGCACAAGATCATGAATTCAAAACCAGGTACCACAAAAAATAAAAGAAAAAAAGAAAGAAAGGAGGGAAGGAAGGAAGGAAGGAAGGAACGAAGGAACGAAGGAACGAAGGAACAAAGGAACAAACAAAGGAACGAAAGAATGAAGGAAGGAAGAAAAGGGCAAAACAGATTACTTAACGTAGGGAGCATCTGTGTGTTTAATGCTAGTACCTTAGAACTTACCTAGCATAGTACCATGGATCAATTCCAGTATCACCCATTCTAGATCAAACAAAGCACGGCCTATGCACCAGTGAGGTTCTTGTGGGACATCTAAATGCAAACAGTAGCACTGAGGTTATGCTAACACTAGAAATGCCTGCTTAGCACAAATTATTCAATGTATGTGAGAAACTCTGCTATGTATTTTAATATATTTGATGTATTATACTTAGGATATACTAAAAAAATATGTCAAACCGATTTTATAGATGAATGGGAATGTATAAGCATCCCCTGTGTCCTGAATCAGAAGGTGCTCGCTAGACAATTAGTGTGAGGTCACCCAACTCGAATTTGCTCTTTTTTTGTCCCAAGGTGAACCCAGCTCTGATTCTAAATTTAGTTGTATACACAAAGAAAGAAAAATATTATCTCCCAAGGTGTAGAAATGCCCTGCATCCAAGTCATAGAATTACTGGCTGAATTAAGAATGTCAACCTGAGCAGGCATTGACTTCACTCTACTCCAGTAGTCTGCCCAGGATCACCTTCCCTGAACCAGGACATGTAAAAGGCCCAGCCTGTCACTATGGTTACTTGGAAACAGTCTTTCTGACATATGTGTAAACTTTGGACTGCAATATACGGAAACGTCTATCTACTAGAGTAGCAAAATCATTCATGTTGAAACATCTGGAAAGAGATAAGTAGTTTGACATGCACCAAGATCTATTTCTTGTTTGGGCAGTTCAACTAGCATGATTTTGAGAAAATTTCGACATTTTTTCATGGAATTCTAATGAAATGAGTTACTTAAAAAGTCCACAGAATACAGGTGTATGAGCTAATGCAGGTGGTCCAAAGCCATAGCTCCCTGACATGCTGTGAGTGAGGCAAGACCATATATATCACCTCTGAGCTAGGGATGCACTCCACCAAGCACCATCTGAGTAGACAATCAGTGCTGCGTTGTTGATCTGAAACAGTAACAAAGACACCTTTCTTCTGCAGTCTCAGGTCTATGGCACTTCCCACAGGGAGTTAGGGGTTTTGAAAAGGCTGAACATAGCTAGATGTGATGTTCAGAAAAGGGAATTATGGGCTGTAAGAACTACACACAGGTGGCAACCAGAATGCTGTGAATCCAAAGAGAAATGACAACCTGCTAAGAAAAGAGGTAACTGTGAAGGGATGAAAAGACAAATGCTAGCGACTGAATAGTAACAGCTCCTTCTGATATTACTTTCAGAATAATATGGAAGTGTCAGCGAATCTACAGCTAAAGGATCTGTCCTATACCAGGTGGAGCTTAAACACCTGGGGAATTCCAGCAAGTATCTCACCTTGTCAAGGACTGCACCCAGCAAGAGTGAGAATTTTGTCTTAAGAATCATATTTGTTGCTATTAACTGAGCACCTAATAAGTGGCCATACTGCTGACACTTCAAGTCCTCTTCCACTCACCCATTGACTTCCCTGCTTTTTCACTGAACTCCACAGGTAATTAGGAAGGGTCATTCAGTGATCCTTCAGGGAAGAGCTTCCAATGGCCCATTTCATAACAGAAAAGTTCAGGTCACTGAGGACTAGTCCTCAGGGAATCAGAAACCCTAGCAGGCCCATTACCTATTCCTTGCACCATGTCCATAGGAGACGTTGGAGGAAACACACAGCACACTGATGTCTCTGTATCCATGATGAGGAGACTCGACCACTAACGCGCACTTCCTTTGGCAGGAGCAAGCTGATTTTTACCTTGCAGGCCCTGGGCAGAGGCCACCCCACAAAGCTTACTGCAGGGTTTCCTTCGTACCTCCCACACCCTTCAGGCACCTGAGATGGACCTCTCAATCCCAGGACAGCTACGAAGACCTCCTCATTGCGAATGACACGTGGTGTGAGCAAAACACCCAAGTCACTCTGTGCATGGGAGTATCCCTTGTCCTGTTTCTGTGCTCCACTGGCCCACACTCCGCACCTCCCCCTGTCCTACTTGGTGCCTTATGAGTTCTATGGCCCTGCTACCGCCCGCTGAGCCCAAGGCAGGACCCAGTGCTGGTGGTAACATGCAGGAGCCCTATCTAAGGTTAGGGAGTTCTTACTGCATGATTTCAGAGCAGTAAAGATGAGCATCCAACAGAAATATGCAACGAACATGCTGCTCGGTCCCTGTCAAAAAGACTCAGGTTTAAAAACCGAGCTTTGAGCAGTTGGCACAGATATAAGCCTTGATTAAATGACATTTCTAAGAATTTCAACTGCTGAGTTCATAGCAGGAAAGTTCCCATCCTCAGAGGACTGCTCCTCAACAGGTCTGGCAGTCTTCCTAGAGCAGTTCTCATGAGAATGGTTAGGGTACACGTAGTGTGCCCCCTACTGCCCTCTACTGCTTTCGGCTCCCAAAGCACAAGACCAGTGTTCTGTGTTTCCAGGGTGACCCAGCCTCAGTCAGCTCCTGTGTTGTTCTTGGTAGTTCTGGAGAGCACTCAAATTACTATGTTCAGGTTCATTTGTTTGCTGATTATTGAATAAAAGGAGCCTTATAAGTCAAAAAAAAAAAAAAAAACTAAAAAAAACTAAAAAAGAATTTACCTAAAGCTACTTCCCAGGAGAAGACAGGATGGATTTGCCTCAAATGAGCATCTCGTTTCCTACAGGTGCGTAAGGGCTCATCATAACCAGGAGCAGGGGTGGAAAAACAGTGAGATAAGGCAGATCTCTCCTCCTGCCTTGGCACTTCCAACACTCTTCATCTCATCCCCCTCTAAAGAAGGCTTCGGCCTCCTTGAGGTATTGGCATCTGCATATTCTGTCACTTCTTCAGGGCTGAAGAGAGGAAGGAATATTTGTCAGGATTAATGGCACAGGAACTTTAGATAAGTTCGTTAACGCTGAAAGAAAAAAAAAACTGTGTAGTTCTATATTCCTTTGCTAATGACAGTAGCTCACTGGTTGGTATAACACAGACTTTCCTTCCTCACAAATTTCATTCTCTGGTTTGTATTTTTTTTCGGGCTATGAAAAGTGACCTTGCCCGTTTACCATAGAAACCAGGTAGAAGATTATCAAGACATGTTGAAGGGGATCTTGTGGACATGTCACTTTTCTTAGTATACAAGAGCTACACTGTCTTCTTATGAAAGAATAGGTCATTTACATGGCAGGACTGTGACTCTTGTCTGTATCAGCTGATAAAAATCAGAACCAGGAATCCCGTAGGGGAAGGTTGGGAATGCATGCCATTCTAGCAGTGTTGGTCTTGCAGGTGCAAGATTCACTGTTGTACTGAGCAGGTGGCCCTCAGTGGAAGCTTAAGCATAAACCTCACTAGCAATCTCAATATTTCTCTAAGTGGAAGTATTCTTCAAAAATAAATGCTTTGATCTAGCACTATATATTATAGGACCCAGCACTCTCATGTCATTTAGTACTGAAATGAGCTTAGTGTTACTGAGGAGCTACAAATTTATTCTAATTTTTTTTTGGGGGGGGACCAGGATTCAAACTCATGACCTTGCACTTGCCAAGTAGACGCTTGTGCCACGGAGCTATCTCCCCAGCCCCTTAATTTTAAAATAATTGGCAACTAACACGTATTTGCAAGTAGTTAAATCTTATTGTATATCACAAGTGGAGAAGTTCAGTATGTAAATCTGTGGGGAAGGAGCCAAATGCTAAGGATGCAAGGGTCCTGTAGAATCATTTTCTGTCTCTGTCACATGTTCTAAGATACGATGTCCACTAAATGATGAGTAATCGGTTGACAACTGCATGACGGTGTTCACCTGAGTGCTGGAGGAGAGGTGCAGAGAACAGTAGCTCAACTAATTTTCAAGTTGAGATATGAAAATTCAGAAAATCCTACACAGGAGCATGAATCGGGAAGCTCAGATCTATGTTTCTTCTGAGCCTAGGATCACCCAGGGGCTAAAATGTTACAGTGAGTGCCAGGCTCGGTGGACCCTGGGAGGTGGACAGATAGTGTCAAGGGAATGGGATTAAGTGCACAGGAAAAGGTAGCTCAAGCTCTGTCCGGAACCAAGAGGCTGAACCTTCCACCAGGACGGAGGAGACGCTGAAAATTGCATTCCGCTCCAGGCTGTGAGCCTTTGGCGACCCTGGGGCCCATTTCCGGAAGAGGGGTGTTGTCCACTGACTGCCACTGAGGCTTCGCTTCAGAGCTGTCAAGGTCTTGTTCTGAGGCGCCGGCTTCAGGTGAGAATCGTGTGGTGTGGGCTAGGTTAGGGCTCATGGTGACAGCTATGTGCAGTGAAGAAGAGCACCACAGAAAGTATCCTAAGGGGAGCGCTTTGGCCTCAGGCCCCCTGGAGTGTGGAGATAGCCTGTTCTGAGTGGTGGGCTTCACAGGGGAGGATTTGATAGGACGTCGGCTGATTTAGGCCAATATAGGGGCAGAGAGATAACTGGAGAGTCTCCACGTCAGTGAAAGCATCACAGAACATTCCAGAAAATCCGCCATTTTTTTTTGCCCTGCACCACGTGGTACAGAATTCTGAGCAGAGAGCTGCTTTCAAGTCAGCAGGAACCAAAAGAATGTCAAATCCTTTATGTTCTTTTAATTCCACAGTATAGCACAATTTACTTATATGACGGTAACGGCTATAAATCAGCAATAGAATATTTAGCGTGGCAGTAGTAAGGTTTGTTCAAGTGCCAGGTAGATAGCTCCTGAGTTCAATCCCCGGTATCGAAAAAAAAAGTTTGTTTGTTTGTTTGTTTGTTTGTTTATTTATTTATTTATTTATTTATGTGGCCGACATAGCCCACTCTGACGGCGAGACTGGCGTGGTCTGTGGTCATTACGTGCTTGCCTAAACTTACCTAAGTAGGCACTTTAAATCACTGAGTATCTTTCTGGCTCCGAAACAGTTTAAAGAAGTGAGCAAAAGTTACTTGTTATTCCCTCTGCCTGTGGAAATGTATACGGCAACTAACAGTCATGTGTTTGCCACGTAGCAAGTACAGTTTCAGGAGGTTTTACATGGGGTAACTACAACACACTTTTCTCCGTAGTTGAAGAAACCATGGCACTAACTTTAACACCTTTTATTGTTAACTGTTCCATGTGTGTGTGAAATTTTTCAAGCTGAAATTGTGACTCACCTAATACAACATGGCTATTCACTATGTAAAAATAGGGCACTTCTCAGAATATTGTTATGAGTAGCTAATGTTCTTGGTCTTTGCCAACATATTAAATGAATTTTATATTCCCTTTGATCTCAAAAGGACTAGCTATAGACAGGCTTCGTGGGATCTATGAATTATATCGTCAGAGGCTTAAGATATAAATTATATGGTGGGGTGACTTTTAGTCATGGAATTTTCCTAACCTCTTATTTTCATTTTTACCAATAAAGACCTTGTTTTCTGTGTCTGTACATGCACTTTATCGTTTCAGTTTATTTGCCCATTTTAAATATACATAATAGGGCTGGCCAAATAACTCAGCAGACTATAGGACCTGCTTAGACAGGTGCAGGAACCTGGGTTCAATCCCCAGCTTGCCAAGTTGGCCCCACCCCAGGGCATGCTGAGATGGTAAATGAGACTGGATGTGGTGGTATGTGCCTGTAATCTCAGTGCTTGGAAGGCTGAAAACACGAGGATCACTGCGAGTGTGATCTAGGTAATGAGACACTGTACACCCTGTACTAAATATATAAAAATTATACATAATAAAATTTTTCTTAATATAGCAAATAACTAGGAAGAATTAGTTACTTCATTACTTTTTTTTTTTTTTACTGACTTTTTTTTTCCTTGTTTCAGAACCTTTGTTTGTTTATTCAATCATTTTCATGGCCGGCTCAGCCCACCCCGAAGGCAGGGCTAGCGCAGCATGTGGTGCCGGGGATCGAACCGCAGTCCCTGAAGCCGCCCAAGCTTTCCTAAGCAGGCGCTTTAGACCTCTGAGCCATCCCGCCAGGCCCCCTCATTACTTTTTATATATGACTTTTAGTAAAATATAATTTTTCAAAACTTAGATTCATATGATCCCGACCACAGTGTTATGTATATGACATCAAAACTGAATATATCCAAAACATCATGTTAATGACAATACAATTTAATGCAAATACTGATAGTTTACTAATACTAATACTTCACTAATCGTGAGACAAATGTTGCATATTTGTGACTGCTCAAACTATTATTATAAATTAACATATGTGAGCTGGGAATGATAGCTGATGACTGTAGTTGCAGCACTCAGGTCCCTGAAGCAGAAGAAGCACCCCAAGTTTGTCACCTGCTGGGCTATAGTGAGTTACACTCCAGCGTGAAACACAGAGAACATCCCTCTCTCAGAGCTTTTCCTGAGAGTGGAGGTTTGGTCGACAACAGCAAAGGGGACCTGGTAGTGTTAGACCAAGGTGAAAACTCCAGGGGAAACTGTGGAATCCCCAGCCAGAGCAAGGACATCACAATGATGGAAAAAAGGCTGTCTTGCCTGACCTGCTGCACAAATTATAGGTGATTGCATGCAGCTTGGTCCGTTGGTACATGCATATAGCATGTTAAATTATTCCTTCATCCTCTTCTCCCCTATGTTTATCTCTTTGATAAACACACACACATTATATAATAGATATAAGCCTATGTGTGTGTATTTTATATATTCACACATTTTGTATATTTATACAGGTATATTATGCATATGGCTATGTGTGCACATACTATTGTGATGTGGGTAACTTATACATCTTTATAGTAAATGATGACATTCTTCACTCAAGTATTATGCATGTTCACACTTTGCAAATCCACCTTTTTGATATCATGAACCATCCATGCCCCCTCCTACCTTGTCTTGCTCACCTGCCCACATACTAAACATCTATCTGCCTATTTGCTTTCATAACTTTTATTTTGCTCTTTGTCCACATTTTTTGGTACCAGGAATCAAACTTAGGACCTTACGCTTGCCAGACAGGCACTTATGCTGCTGAACTATCTCCCCATCTTTATCCACATTTTCAGTTTCTCATATAAGAGAACCTTGCAGTATTTCAGCAGTGTGTCTGGTTTATCTCCCTTAACATTACGATCTCAAGGTGCACCCAATTTCTTACATGTGACTAATGCTTAACCTTTTGTATGAAAAAGTAGTACCACATTTTATATAAATACTAAAGTCTCCTTATTGATTTATCTGTTGACAGATATTTAAGCCTTTTCTAAATTTTAGTTATTTTGAATGCCACAAACATGGATATGTATGTACCACTGTAATATGATGTCTTCAGCACTTTCAGGAAGATAACTAAAACAGGAATGTTGAAAGTGAATGTTAACTATTGTAGTTTTCTAAAGAATTACCTGACTGAAGTTCCCCCTGGTTGTACCAGGTTATCCTCCCAACAGGAGTGAAAAAGCGTGCCTTTTCCCTCACAGACTGGGTAGCATTAGCTATAATCTGATTTTTTATGTTAGCCATTGTTGTGGAGTAAGATGCAATATCAGTGCTGTTTTCATTTACATTTTATGAATGACTAGCAGTGCCAAACAATTTTCATGTCTTTATTGGATGCCCAAACTTCTGCATCTGAAAAGGATCTACTCATTCAGATGACCATTTATTGATTGCATTTTTATTTTGGGGATCTATGTATGTTTTAGTTCTTTATGTATTATAGATAATAGCGGTTTGTCTGAGGAGTAGATTGGAGCTTTATTTTCATTTTAATTGGTTATCTCTTCATTCTGCTGGGTGTTTACTTTGCCGTGAAAAACTGTGTCCCTTAATTTGATCCCATTTGTTGATTCTGAGTATTAATTCTTATGCAACTGCTTTAACGTACTGAAAGTCATTGTCTACACATAAATTTCTCAGGGCTTTATTTTATTTGTCATCTAGCAGATTGTGGTTCCATATGGGTACTTAGATCTTTATTTTTATTTTAGTTTTAAAAATATTTCTTTCTTTCTTTCTTTCTTTCTTTCTTTCTTTCTTTCTTTCTTTGGTACCAGGTCTCAGTACAAAGCTCAAACTCATAGTGATCCTGCTTTCTCAGCCATCCCAGCACTGGGATTACAGGCATGCACCACCATGCCTGGGGCACAGTGGCCAGCACGGCATGCAGTGCCAGGGGTTGAACCCAGGTCCTTGTGCTTGCCAGACAGGCATTCACACACAGAGCTATCTCCCCAGTGCTTTATTTTATTTTATTTATTTTTATGATATTTTTATTTTTACAATAATTAGTACATTGTGTGTTGTCTTCATCATAGTTGTTCAGAGTACAAGATGCAGACATGATTTATTGTCTAAAAGTCATTAGTACAGATCTTTCTTTTCATTACACAAAGAGAAAGTAGATGTATATATAGTCCAATAGTTGATAACACTAGTAAATTATCAGAAGCTACTGACTGTGGACTAAGAGGAAGCAGATACATACACAGTCAAATGTTCTGCAATTGCAGTGGGTCACCAGTGAAGCTTGTAATGTTGGAGGCTATTGAATCTAAGCCTCCTAAAGCTCATCTCACCAATCTAGCTCTGCGTTTCTTGCATTGTAGTTAAGCACTTTTTTTTTTTCTTTTTCTTGCTGGGTGGTCAATGGCAAGTCGAAGCAAGACCTGTATAACAAAACATTCATTTTTTTGTATCTTCCAGGGTGAAATCCCCTCAGGATTAAGTTTGGGACCATAGACAGTATTTTGTAGAACTGTTGTTAGTGTCAGCCTTCGGGACGAGTCACGGCCATTGCTTGGCCATTTTGCTTTCTGTGAAAGCCTGAGAGAATGTTTTCTTTTCCTTTTTTTTTCCTAAGCAGCATCATGCCCACACACTATACTCTGTAGAACGATTGTGAAGACAATATGCAATATGTCAACTTTAAAAAAAAAAAAAAAAAGAAAGGGGAAAAGAAAAAAAAAAGTTATGTTGATTAAAAAGGGTTAATGTTTAATTGTTTGATCAATCTTATATACCTATATGTATTAATCT
>PVJA010052101.1:0-12555 GCA_004027025.1 Myocastor coypus
ACATTGTCACAAACGCTGTGTTTTGCTGCATTTGGTTTGTCAGTTTATTGCCTGATTGTGGCAAACTAGCTGCTGTGGTTCCAGGTGTTGCATCTGAGTTCAGGGTAGAAGGAGGGAAGACTAGCACTGAGTAAGTTTCTATTCTGTATTAGGAGAGCGCTTTCCCAGAAGCCCTGCACAAGTTCACATAGCCAGCTCCTTGCCGGGTGCGCTGAGAAGGCTGCAGAGGCAGACCCTGTGTTGGCTTTTGGGCTTGCACGAGCCTAATCCATCACAATGATGCAGGAGGGTGGGCAGGTTCTATTTCAGCAAGGGGGAAGGGAAGCCTAGTGGACGACCCCCAGAGTCTGCTGTGCGGGGCTTCCCAAGCCCCACAGCAGAGGCAGAGCAGACAGGTGGTGAATTATTGAGTGACTGAATGACCTATGGAGAGAAGACCACTGAGGATGGGGACGAGGGCTGCAGTCAGAAGCTGGCATCATGAGTGTGGCTGGGAGTCTCCTTGTCAGGGGGCCCAGGTGTGGTATTCTCACCAGGATAGGACAGAGTGTCCATAAGAACCCGGACCAGAAGCCAGTTTGGCTTGGCCTATGTGGGCGTGGCTTGGAACGTGGGGCGTGGTCTGGTGCGTGCATGGGCGTAGCTTCATGTGGGCGTGGCTTTGCTTGTGGCTAAGGTGAACCTCCAGACTCCACCACTAGGTGGCCAGGGACTTGAGTTCAGCCTCCTAGTGGCCTGCCTTCTTCTCTCTGTCCTGCTGGAACACAGACGTGATGTCTGGAGTTGCACAACACTTTTGCAGCTCTGAGGGTGGACAGAACCAGAGTAGGGCCCCAGACCTGCCGCCTCCTGGGAGGTGAGAAAATGAGGTGGCTTGTGTGTATGCAGGTAAATGTGGCCGAGGACACAGGAAGGTGCGAGCCCACTGTCCTGCTGGGGCCCCAGGTTGTAAATTGAGCCGAGAGGGTGACCAGGCTGTCCTTACCCCACCCTGTGAGCTGGGCTGGAACTTCTCACCACCCTGTCTCGGGAGAAGCACCCACCAACTCGTGTGTGGGCAGCGGCCAGCGAGGAGGGCCTTGGCTCTGCCCGTTCCGAGGCACTGACCTAGCCCCGTCATGCATCACTACATCGTCTCTGTCTCTTACTTCACCGGTCGTTGTGCCCCTCATAAGACAGTTGGGGGTCTCAGCCAGGTCCCCCACCCCCACGCCGGCAAGTGCAGCCAGGCTGCACATGCCAGGCTGCAGAGACCCCCTCACCGTGGGCTCTTTGCAAAGCTTCCTTGAGTAAAGGCAACCACTGACTGCCGCTTCAGGCTCTGCTGTGTCCAGGACACAAATGAGCTGCTAGAGGGGTCAGACCAGGGCCACCTGCCTGGCCAGGCCCCCGGTGGACAGCTGGGTGGTACGGTACTGAGCGGGATCCGTCCATCGGTGGTGTCCATGGCTGGAGGAGGCCATGGCCCAGACAGAGAAGCAGAAGGAGTGATGTGGGCCTGTTGCCCCGGCAGTACCCTTCTCCTCTGCTGAGCACGCAGGCTTCTTTTCCTCCACCCAACTTCGCCCACGACTGCAGAACACCAGGGAGCCTGGACACCCTCTGCTGCCTTTTGGGGCTGCCGTATGCTGGCCTTTCCTACAGCCCCTCCCTGCCGTGCTGCTGCTGGGCCCCGGGAGGGGCGGGACTGATGTCAAAGCAGAAGCCATGGTGTGAGGCTGGCTCCTGGGCCAGGCTGCAGCCCACGCATGGAGGGGGCCCTAGAGGCCACCATAAAGGACAGACATCTCTTGAGGTGGCCCAGCCTATTTCCAGTAGAGAGAGGCTGAGGCAGGAGGGTTGCAAATTCGAGCCCAGCCTGGGCAGGCGACTTAACTGACACTGTGTCTCAAAATTAAAAGCACTGGGGGTGCAGCTCCATCATGGAAGATCCCTGTGTCTGCCCTGGCCCTGGCCCTGCACACTGCTGTCATGTGCCTCCTGCTCATGGCTGCCTCCCCTAGCTGTGCTCTACCACCTGAGCTCATACCACACAGGAGCACAGTGAGGCACCTAGAGGTGGCAGCTGTCCCCTGAGTCACCTGGTCCTCGCCATGGGTTGAGACACCGCCAGCCCTCCTGTCCACGACCCCCAGCACCATGCAGACCAGAGAATGCAGCCCCCTGCTGCTGCTGTGGGTACGGCTGACTTGGACTTTGTGGTTTCAGGGTGTGTGTTGTCTCTGGGTCTTCAGATGAGGGAGTGTGGGACAGTGTGGGCCGTCACGTGACTGGTGTAAAGATGGCAGAAGCCCCAGCCATTCCTCACATCCAAGGTCTTGCTTGCGCTCCCAAAAGCCTTCCAGGGAGGTGAAACTTCTCATGTTCTGGGCCAGAAACTGGCCATCAGTGAGGGGACAGGATCAGCCCGAACACGCCTGATTGCCCCACCCCCCAGTACTTCATTCAGCCTGAGCCCTGGTCACCTCCAGGCTCCCTACAGGGTCAGTGTGTGTGGCATTTGGGGCACCAAAGCCACTAGCAGCCGGATGCCCCACCTGCCAGGCATTGGGACGCAGCAGTCAGCACGCAGATGGCTGCAGTCTCTTGGCGGGGAAGATGCAGCGGCGGCTCAGGGTCAAAGCTCTGACACCACTGCTCTTACCCTAGGCTCCACTCACGTGGCCCACCCACCCTGGGCACCGTGGGTTTGCAAAGCCAGCTATTGCATGAAAAAGCCCAGGTTGGTAGCCGGCATTCCCAGGATGGCGTTCCCAGGCCTCCCTCAAGATTGCCAGCACCCACCACAGAGCAGCCCAGCAATGGCCCAGCTGGCTCTGAGAGCTAGGCGCACCTGCCCCGGGCTCCGTCCTCCAGGCCTGTGGCAGCATGCACTGTCACAAGGTGTCCAGACATTGGCAAAGCCGGTCCTAGACGAACAGAGACCCTGTGATTCGGGATGCTTGGTGCACCGTGAGGGACGTGGGGAGCGATGGTCCCTGAGCACCCGTGGGGGGCCTGTGTGCTGGGCCAAGCCCAGGTCCGGGGCTCTCACAGCGGTGCTGAGTGAGCCCGGAGGAAGACCTGGTGCGTGCAGGGCCACTGCACTGTGTCACCCAGGAACCTTGAGGGGCTCGAGTCTTGGTCGTTCTGCAACTGAGCAGCACTTGGGTCTCTGCCTCAGCCACCAAGACCTACAAGTTCTTGGCTTCAGAAACACTGATTTTCTAATTCTACCCTGCAGGGCTTCCTTTAAAAAAAAAAAAAAGAGCACAATGAAATTCATACTACAGTTTAAGTACAGTGTATTGGGTGTGTTGTTAGCACTGCTATTTGTGCCAGCCAGGATGTTAATTCCCAAAAGTAGAAATTTTGCAAACTCTCTGAGGGGTCAGATGGGTGTAGGTTAAAATGAAGCACAGATCTCCGGCCTGCCTTCCGCTCTTCCTTCCCTCTTTCCTCCTCCTCCTTTCCCTCCCTCGTTCCCTTCTTCTTTCTCTGAACGCGTGGTAAAGTCAGTGCCAGAGCTAATCGGGAGCCGAGAGGGAGAGCAGGCACGCACTCAGCTTTTCAAAAAATGTGCCTATTATTTGACTCTTCGAAAGAGCAATTTCTCCTGCAAGGGAATTCCACTATTAAAAAAAAATACTCTAAGCTGAGCAAGGTTTCTCTCCACCAAGGGTGATAAAGTTCTCCCAAGTGTGTTCTTGTCAAACCTCGTGGCAGTTGCTGCGCCTCCCAACCCCAGAGCGACCCAGCCATGGGCCACAGACTGAGCGGACAGCGCCGTTGGCTCCTCAGAGGGATCTTAGTTTGTGTCCCCCTTTATTTTTTTGCCCAAGCTCTGGGCTGCCCTCTCCTGGCAGCCTCTGGTACTGCCTCAGTTGGTTCCTCTCCCAGGGCGGTCCTTCTCTCGCTCTTCACCCCAAGGCCCCGCTTGGACTGTTGTTTTGTCCGAATCTATTTCCTCCCAACTCTCCATCAGCGCCCAGGGAGATGGGGGGCAGCCAGGGTTGGGGTCTCCCACATAGATCCCAGCCCCTTTGTGTAGCACCTGTGCTGTACTGCAGGGTCAGAGCAGTTGGAAAGCGTGTCCAGGGCACAGTTCAGGGTGACAAAAGCTGGATATAGGCCTCACGCTGGCTGAAACCAGGGTGCTGTGCGGGGGGGGGGGGGGGGGGGGGGGGGGGGGGGGGGGGGGGGGGGGGGGGCTGGTTCCTTCTAGGGACTCCAGGAGAGAGGGTTCCCTGCCCGTTTCGGCTCCCAGAGGCCACCTGCAGCCCTTGGCTCAGGGCCCCTTCCTCCGTCTCCAGAGCCGTAGGTACCACATCTCTCCTCTCCGCAGCACCCCCTCCCTCCCCTCTCCCTGTCCCCTCTGCTTTCTTCTGCCACTGTACTGAAGGGGACTTGTGACAAGGCTGGGCCTGTCAGGGTAATCCAGGGTCTCCCACATCTCAGGGTCCTTCATTTACTACCTGCACCGAGTCCCTCTTGCCACATAAAGTAACTCGTTCCTGTTGGCTTCTGGGGTTGGGGCCTGGTCCCACTCTGGAACTGTTCTGCTGACCACCTGCGTGTCCCATGGTGGAGTGTGTGTGTGTGTGTGTGTGTGTGTGTGTGTATGTATGTGTCCGCACGTGCACGCGTATGCTCCTGGGGCCCAGGGCTTTCCTGATTCTGCCTCCTTCCTGTCGCTGGGACAAGGTGCTCCAAGGGTGCAGAGCTTTGGCAGTTTCCATGCAAGGCAAAGACATCAGGGCAGAGGGAACTGCAGAAGAGAGCCGCCCTGTGGTTAGCAGCCAAGGAAGCCGGAGAAAGGCTGGGAGCCTGAGGCGCCCCCCAGAGCGTTCCCACAGCCCCCCAGGGCACTCACCCAGCTCCAAGCGCTCCCACTGTGGGGGACCGCGCCCTGGCCCTGAGTGAGTCCCTGGGGTTTCCACAGCAGCACAGCCGTTTCTCTTTGGCTACCGCTCACGGAAGGCTTGAGCATCCCGCAAGGGCAGGGAGGCCCATTCCAGTGAGCCCTCAGCCCTCCCAAAGGAGAGGAGAACCCAGCGTTTCGCCCCTGCCCCACTAGAGCTGTCAGCTCACCAAGTCCACATTGAGACTTCCCTGGGCAGCGGCTTCCTGGGTCATGGGGGTCAGTTCTGTGGGCACCAGAAGGCAATCAGCGCGCAGGCCCAGGGTGGCTCCCTGCCCACTGCTTTTAATGTTGCCTTGTTTCGATTCACCGAGCTTTCTTGCTGACAGTGTGTGGGGGCTGGGGAAGGATTAAGGTGAACCTTTAGAGAAAGAGAGGCGCCCGCAGACCTGAGGGCACTGCTGCGGAAAGGGCCCAGGGTGTGGTGGGAGCCCCCTGCCGGGGCAGTGTGCCAGCCCCGCCCAGGGCTAGAGCTGAACCCCGCGGGGCACCTTCCACTTGGAACATGATGGAGTTACCTTTAGGTTCCTGAATCTGGGGTGGGGTGTGGACATCATGCCTGCCCAGAAGCGGGACCGGGCTCTTCTTGTCTCTTTACATTTGGCAGCTTAGAAGCAGAGGATGTGGCCTCGGAGTATTTCAGGTGTTTGTCCATCGATCTGTGCATCTGAGGCGGAAAACTGTCAGATTTTGTTTTGCTTACCAGTTGTTTCCGCTGCCCAATTAAAAGCTGGAGTCCTGTCCGTGCTGATCTGTGTGGAAACCCCTGAGGGAAGCTGGTGTATACCCTCGCCAGGAGCGCAGCAGTGGCCTCTGCCTTCAGGAGGGCCACCACAGCAAGGACAGGGAGGGCACTGGCCGGAGAGAGGCGGCCCCTGGGGTGCCCTGTCCTCCTGGAGCTGTGGTCTCCTTAGCTGCAGACAAAGGGTAGGTGCCTGGCTGGCTCAGGAACTGCCTGTGTCCTACATTTATTACAGTGAGCCCGGCAGGCCCCCCAAAGAACACCACTACCCCAAACTTCTGTTAATGACAGTTGAGAGAGGGTCTTTGCTGGTGCAGCCAGGATCTGCCACAGCAGATGTCCTGGCCCAAGGGCGTGTCCTAGATCCAGTGAGAACTTCGAATCTTACTGCTCCTCTGTCCCCCCAGGGAACCTGGCATTCACCAGAGCAGGAGGACTCCCGGCCTCGGGAGGTTTCACTTTAGATTCCTGAGGGCTGGCGCCTTGGGCAGCTGTGTTGTCCACGCAGGTGGCCACATCCTGATACATGCGGCACAGAGGGCGGCCAAAACGGTGTTCGCTGCTGGGTCTCGCTAGAGCATAAATGGGGCACTTCAGTGTCCTCATACAGTATTTTACATGACAAAGTGTGACGCAGAGCAGTTTCCTTGGAATTAAATGTATACGCAGCGTTTGTTCTCCCGTTATTCCTCCCTCTCAGATGGCACCTTAACAAGGATGATGGCTCGGATGGCGCCACGCGGATACATCGTAAGCGCTGGGTTAATCTCAGGGCTGCCTTTGGGAGCAGGCTGCTTTGCATGGCAGAGGGGCAGCACACTCCCTCTGCTGATGCATGTGGAGCCTGCGGGAGGAAGCAATTATAGAACACGCCTCTCCTCCCCGCAAACTGCTTTCCTGTGGAAGAGCAATAAGGCATCGTCGCTGGCTGCGAGTGGCTTGTTTCTGGTGTTTCAGGCAGTGGCGCTTTTGCTGCCCAGCTGCGCGGCTCCCGCCGAGGCCAACGCCTGGCCCTGGGACTGGGGAAGCAGCTGCTGGCGCAGCACGGTGCTGAGGGCTTCATTCTGTCACTGCACCCCCCCCCCGCCCCACAGCCGCCGTGGAGGCAGCTCCGCCCTGCACTGTGGTAGGCAGGGGAGCCGTGGTAGTCTGTGACGCAGCCCCGGGTCCCACCCAGCGTGGTTGGTAGAGCTCTTGCCTGGGCTGTCCCCTCTGTCTGGGCTGCCGTGGACTTCCCAGGAGTTGGGGCTCATTGGAGTGGCCCCGTCTTTGTAGAGAACAACTCTGACGCTGGACACCAGGCTGCTTTGGGCCCATGGTTTCTCCAAGCAGAGGTCCCAGGGTCATGCAGGAAGAAACAACCTAGCCACAGGGCACATCTTCCTGCTAGGGTCTTAGGGCAGCTCACCCAGCACCTAAAGCCAGAGTTGGGCAGTGGTGTAGAGCAGGAAACGCCTGCGGGGGGAGCCAGAGCTGGCCACGGCTGGCCACAGCTGGCTGCTTGTTCTGGCCTTTCCCAGTATCCAGCTTGGCACATATCAACAGGACCCAGAGGGGGCTGGGCCGGGCTTCTCTCCCTCTTCCTCTAGTGAGACGTTTACGGAGGTGCCGGTGCTCGGTGTCAGGGACACCGCCAGTGCTGGGTGACGAGGACTCACTGTGACCCATGCATCCCCTGGCACCTTGGCAGGCGTCAGCCACCTGTGCACAGCCCCCCCTGGGGGCTGGTCTGGTCCTTCAGGTGATGAAGACCAGGTCCCGTGCTGGGAGCTGGGGCAGCCTCTCCCTGGACCATCCGGTGATCCGCACAGCTGCCAGGGCGAGGTACATTTGACAAGATGTGGGCTGCTGACGGCTAAGGACATGGGGCTGCCCCCCCTTCCTGCTGTGCACCCTGTGTGAGCTCGGATTGAGGACCCCTCCTCGGAGAGCCGGGCCTCTGCTCCCGTAGGCACCCTGTGTGGCCAGAGACAGTGGCCTGCATCTGACTAGCCCTGAGGACTGGTCCTTACACACGAGCTGGGTGGCACTGGGCCCACCTTGCTCTGTGGCCTGTGCTGCCTTTGTAGGGTGAGGTCTTGGTCTCTGTTCCTGGTGGGGTCTGAGGGTCCGCTGCGATGGCCCTGCACACGGGGTGGGGCCCAGGCCAGCCAGCACCCTGTGAGCCCGCAGGGCCACTCTCAGCTCTCCTCTTCTGGGTCCTGTGAGCTCAGCAGGTCTCTCCCTACCTGACACTTGGGAACAGAGAAGCCCCCGCCCCCTCAGTCTTCAGAGCAGCTGGCAGGAAGCAAGTTCGGGCTGCGCCTTCCCACCTGTTGCCTGATTCCTGCATCCACCGCTCCCCAGAACAGGGTGGCACAGCACACAGCCCCCCTTCCCTCCATTTCACTGTCCATAGAAGACACTGAGCCCCGCCCCTGGCAGCCCTGCTCTGCGAGGGTCCCTGAAAGGTGGGGGATGAGCTGACCTTTGAAGCAGTAATTTTTCCATTAGATGGTGGCTTCATTCAATGTGTATTTTATGGTTTTGTTTGGGGACTTTCCCTTTATTGGCCTTTACGTTCTGATGGGTGGCCAGAGACCTTTTGGCAAAAGGCATGTTTTTAAAATTGAATAAATAAATAATAGAGTGACTCACTTAAAGCTCCATAGCCTCATGGGAGAGAGAAGAGTGCGTGCACATACATTGCTCATGCCGTTATTTATTAATAGGGTATTGGTATGATTGGATTATGTCAGATCGTATTGAATGCTTGGGTACCAAGGAGCGGGTAGACAGGGAGAGAGTTACTCCAGGACAGGCCCCCTGCGTGGACCGTGGCCGGGCACCTCCTCATGTTCTCTGCTCTTCCCTGTCTCCCCTCAGATGCAAAGAAGGGACCGTATGACTTATCTTATCTAGTTCTTATGTTTTAAGATAAAAACAGTTCCAGTGCAGGGCTGAAGGCTATAAAATTGTGATCAAAAGTCTTTAAAATTAAAGAACTTAGGGTTGCCTGAAGAGAAAGAAGTGACTTCACAATGAATTTTTTCCCTTAAAGTCACTGGACGGCTTAAGAATTGATCCTCACAGAAGTGTAAGATATACTTTCATGTGAGGAAAAAAATGGGAGTTACATACTTGAAAGGTTAATGGCTGGTAAACATCAATTTTCTGCAATCCCTGGCTAATAAAAATAGCTTATAAGACATAAAATGTCGTGCTGCCAAAATTATCGGGGCCCTCGAAATCCATTTGAGGTCCTGTATCCTCCGAAAGTGGGGTGGGAGTGGAGCCCTGGGTGTCCTTCCTATGGCTGAGATGGACCTGAGCAGGGGTGCTGTCCAATGCGTGAGGGTATCTCTATGGGGTCATGTTGGCAGGAATGCTGGCTGAGTTCTCCGGATCCGCTTCCGGAAACTAGAGGCGCATCTCACTGTGGGGGATCTGGTCACCTGGATAAACGTGGGCTGTCGCCGTGACTCTATGATGTGGCCTACGGGAGAGCAGAAGCCACACGTGCACTCATGCACTGCACGTGTGACGTTCCTGTGCGTGGCAGGCATTAAAGGTGAGGGCGGGGACCAGCTTGGGCTGCAGCCTGTGCATGAGCTGGGATTGTCTTCACAGCGGAACTTTCTGGGGCCTTAGAGGGAGAATTGGGAAGTGGGAGTGTGAGGATATGCTCGTCCTCCTGCCTCCATGTTCACAGCCCACGCCCTCAAGTGCCTCGCCTGGGACACAGGTTGAAGGGGGTGAGCGTGTGGCTCCAGGGCCCAGGCCAGAGGTGGCTGCCATCCAGGGGCTGCTCCCCTCACACGCTGGGCCCAGCCTCGTCTGCCATTGTGTTCAGCTGCTCCGCGGCTGACAAGGAACTGCCTTCTCCCTGTGTGACCGAGAGCGGCTGCGCCTGGCCTGCTGGCTCGGCGCAGCCGGACCAGTGGGCATCTCTAGAGTTTCTCGGTGAGCAGGATTAAATTGCCGTGGCTTGTGTGCAGCCACAGGCTGTGGTTCTGCTGCCGTGGTATGGGGATCTAGCTCAGAGTCCGCACCTCTGTGTTTAGACTCTGACCCTCTCCCATGCCCACCAGTGGCTGCATCCGTGGCCTCCCCGCCCCCTGCACATGGAGCTTCAGTGCATGTGATGGGAAGAGAAGAATTTGATTTCTCAGAACTGTCACGCAGCGGCCGTCCCTTCTCCCTGGAACACAAGAGAGGCGCCACTAATGAGGCAGCTCTGGCACAGTGCGAGAGAGCCTGGAGACCTCACCTGGGCGTGAACAAGGTGTGCACCCAGCCTCCCCTACCACGCCAGGGTTTCACTGGGGTGGGGGACTGGCTCACTCGGGTTTGCACTCGTGCTGTGTTCAGATAACACAGCCCACCCGAGGAGGCGAGCGAGTTGCCTTCTGCACACTGGGCCTCGGTCCCCTACACAGCGCCCCGAAGGCCATGACTCGCTGGGAGCTGGGCTGCCAGGGCCGTGCCACATTGCTCGGATCCCCAAAAAAGGTTTCAGGATGGATATTGAGCTTTCTCAGGTTGGACTCCAAGGAGACACTAATTAGGCACTTCCTGCCTTTCCCCGGGGTGCTGAGGGGCAGCCTGAGACCTCTCGCTCCACCTGGAAGAAGAAAATCATGCCGTCTCGTTTTGAGCGGAGCTCATCCTATCAGAAAAGCGCGTCCCCCGTGCAGTTATCTCGGGTCCTCTTATTGCATTTCTCCCTTATCAGGGCTCACTAATATTATTTGCTTCTGCATAAATGCCACACAGGTCAGACTTCCATGGTGAGCAAATGGCATCTTCTACAAGTGCACTGTTTCTTGCAGCTGTTCCCAGCCACCCCTGGGGACGGTAAATACCACCGGGAAGACCGTGCGCTGCTCAGGACCCTCTGTTCATTTCTGAAGGCGTCCGCGCTCCGAGCCGCAGTCAGGCCGGAAGCGAACGCTTATCTATTTATTTCCTCACATAGCGCTCTGTTAATCTCCACTTGCCGTCTCCCGGTGGAGCCACTCTGGGTGAGACTGTGGCCTCACTCTGGGAAGTTATTTGATTTTTGATGTAAGAAAAAGGATTAGTGCGGTTGGGTTTTGATAAGGCCGTCCGTCTGGCGTGGCGCAGACGCTCTGTCCCCGCTGTACCACTGACAGTCGGTTCGTGATGCCGGAGCACTGCAGAGCGGCGATATGGGGCGTGCGGAGATAATTGTGGTTTTGCTATTTAAAAAATAAGTGTAGTGCTTTGCAGTGCTAAAATGATAACCTCTTTAAGGAAACTCACAGTGCCCGTCTTTTGGCAAAGGAAAACCTCTTCCAGCAGCTTGACTTGGATCTTATTAATCTATTTTTATTTCCCCGGCATAAATTAAAGTTGCTGTTTGAGCAGGAACACACTAGAACCTGCTCCGAGGCCTGCACTTCGGGGCTCAGGGCCTCAGCAGAGGTTTTGTTTCTTAGCTTTCTGGAAGTCTCCAGCTTTCAACATAATTGAACTTGCTCCGGCTCAGTGTTGGGAGCTTGATCTTGGGTGGACATATTTTTTAAATCAAAACATTCGTCATGTTTTTATTTTTTTCAGTGTCCTTAGTGCTTTTAATGAGAAATACCAATGAGACAGTTTTAAAACACGTTAGTAGTACATCCCCAATAATTAATACAATGCATATTGTTGTCCTCGTAGTAGTTACTCAGAGTACAGGATGCAGACGTGATAATTTTTCTAATCATTATTGATACAAAAAACTCTTCTGTGCCTGCATCTAAGAATTAAAAATGAATTTTTCAATCTAAAGATATAATAAATAAGAAGAAATAATATTTAAAAAAAAAAACATTAATCATGGTGGTCCCTTGGGTGTGGAGGAAGAGGAAGTCAGGGCCCTGACTGGAGCGGCCAATAAAGGCTGCCCATGTGCCTGGTGTCCTGGGCTCCCGCCAGGGAGATGATAGGGCAGTGCCCAGCAGCAGCAGCAGACCGTCTGGGGCTGGCCCTCTGCCGTGCTGCTGCGGGCACCGCCACCTGCTCTAGGGCTAAGCACGCTATTCTGAGGCCCTGGGCTGTGGAGACCAGGCCCGGCGTGGTCTCACAACAACCCTACAACCAGCAGAAGGTCAGAGAATACTGCACGAGGGAGGTGTGGGGCCAGCAAGGTGCCACGCCACCCTTAGTGAGTCCCCTCATTCACTTGACTCGTATTATTTCTGGTTTCTTTATGGATACTATAGACCAGCGGTTCTCAACCTGTGGGTCGCAACCCCAGCAGGGGTCAAACGACCAAAACACAGGGGTCACCTAAAGCCATTCCAAATCATAACTGTAGCAAAATTACAGTTTTGAAGTAGCCACCAAAATTGTTTTTTGGTTTAGGGTCACCGCAACATGAGGAACTGTATCGTGGGGTCACAGCATTAGAAAGGTTGAGAACCACTGCCATAGATCTTGGGGTTCTTAGGTATCGGAGAGCCACGGCCATGACCGACCCGTTCATCAGGGAACTATGGGAAGTCTGAGACTGTGTCCCACAGACGGAAGTCAAAGCAGGCCACGTTAGGTCCTCCCTCGATCCTCTGCCATGTCCTCTCCCTGCCTGGTGGGACACTAGCCACCTGCAGAGGCAGCTAGAACTCCCCAGCTTTGTGCTGCTGTTATGGTGTGTTAACTCCAAAATCCCCCCCCCCCAAATGCTTGTGTGATAAGAGATTGGGCTTTTGAAAGTGATTGGATTAGGAGAATTCTAAGAGATGGGAAAGCATAATGGGAGGTGTCAGAAACAGGAAGTGAAGACTAGTGTAGAGCACTCGGTCAAGGGGCCGTGACCTTGTCCATATCTCCTTCCTGGCACCTTAACCTTACTCATCTCTCCCCCTCTCCGCCTCCCCCCTCCTCCCCTTCTTCCCCCTTCCCCTCCC
Organism: Myocastor coypus; assembly: GCA_004027025.1. NCBI lineage: Eukaryota > Metazoa > Chordata > Mammalia > Rodentia > Myocastoridae > Myocastor > Myocastor coypus. Next base: position 12,536 of record PVJA010052101.1, read on the forward strand.
CTTCTTCTTCCCTTCCCCTC
>PVJA010052102.1:0-12548 GCA_004027025.1 Myocastor coypus
TTTCTTTTTTCTATGCAACATCAATAGGGAGGTGGGTCATGCCCACACACTGCACTCTATAGAATGATTGTGAGGACAATATGCAGTATGTCAACTTTCAAAGAAAAGAAGGGGGAAAAGAAAAAAAAGTAATGTGGATTTAGAAAGGTTAATGTTTAATTGTTTGATCAATCTTATATACCTATATGTATTAATCTAAACTGATGTGATGATGAAAATATGTAATATAACCGTTGTTAAATTTAAACAATAAAAAAATTGAAAAAAAAAAGAATTTAAGGATTAAACTACAAAGAGAAGTGGAAAAGTTAGGAAACCTGATAGGGGCAAAATCATGTACATATATATACACAGAATGAATTAGACAATGGTCCTAAATATCTCCAATAGGTTTTTGACACTGAGGATAGCACTGTGTAATACTAAAGTCACTTGGAATGCCTGTCATTCTGGTCTTTTAGATGTATACTGCTTCTAATGTCATATCAATTACTGCTATACTGTTAAGTGAATGTTTGTTTGTTTTTAAAAAGGGGGGCACTAAAAGAGAATAAGAAACAAGGAAAAATGCCATTGACCTGCCACAGTTTTGAATATGGTTAAATTTCTAAATTTGTATGTTAAAAATGTGTAACTTTTGTCATATTCTATAGGGATTTATTAGAATATCAATGTTTGATGGAACATACCAGTTCTATGTTAGGTCTAAGGCATTTGATATTCAGAAAGAGCGTGATATTAAGCTCAAGTACCTATGTTATAGAGTAATAGTATCATTAATCTTCTCTTCTGGAGGGTTAACAACTTAAGTTTGCACACCAAAAATTAAGGAAAAAGTAGGACTACAAGAATAGCCAATATTTTGGCCTTTGCCCCTCAAGGTCAGTGAGGACTCAGGACATAAGAGAATCTGAACTGTAACATCCTATAACTTAGTGGTGTCCCAAATTTTATGTGCAAGGAGATTATGGGTCCACAGAGGAAAGGGATCAGAGGAAAGGGATCAACAATGTATAGTGGGCCTAAGAACATTCTCTCAGGCTTTCACAGAAAGCAAACTGGCCAAGCAATGGTCATGACTCCTCTAGTTAGCTGACACTCACAAAAGCTCTACAAAACACTGCGCATGATTTCAGGGTAAATCCTGAGGAGACTTAACTGACCTTGTCAGATACAAAAGTTACATATTTTGTTATATAGGTCTGGCTTTAGCAGAAAAGTTTAACCATGAGGCATAAAAAGTAAAGTCAGATTGGTATGCTGAGCTATACAAGGCCCAAGTCAACAGCTTCTGACTTTGCCAGCCTGCTGATAACCCACTATTATTATGGAATATTGGACTATACATACAACTAATTTTTCTCAGTTCAATGAGAAGAAATATTTGTACCAATAGTGTTTGGAATATTTATGTCTATATCTTGAACTCTGAACAGCTAATATGAAGACAACAATATGCAATGTATTGATTACTGTGGCTGACCTACTGATTTGTTTGAAACTGCCTCATTGCTATTTTTTTCTTATTGAAATTAATAAAATTAAAAAAATAAACTGAAGCTGAAAAGGAAGATATACATAGAAAAAATAAAAAAGCTTCTGTCTTCTTTCCCTGAGAACTGACCTTGACCTAACAGGTAAGTTATGGTTGAAAATACACAAATTTCACACAACAGCAATATTAGTGGACACTTAAAGACCATAACTAAACAAATCAACAACAAAACCATCTAGTCACTGCTAGGTAGAATGGCATTAGAAGGCCTAGAGGCAGGTTACCAGGGGATACATGACAAAAAAAAAAAAAAAGTCATTTCCCACTTCCCTTTTTTTAAAAAAAACAAACAAACAAACATTTGCTATAAATAAAATCCAAACAAGGTCATGGTTTCAAATGTTAACCCAGGAGAATGTAACCTCTCTGGGCACATTAATAATAAAGACCAGGCCATGTGAGAGACTGGAAAACTCTGGTAGGTGTCAAGACAAACTGAACAGAAGTATTCTACCCAGGCAATAAACTGCAGCCTTTTTCCCTTTAACATTGATCAAAATAGCCCATTTTGCTTGTCAAAGAACAATAACCTCAGAGGAAGGAAACAATATTCCTTAAACAATCATTTAATCACAAATACAACATGGTACTTGATTTGGTATAATTACCATTTTAACACTTGCCCATCTTGATTTCTATTGCTGTGAAAACCCATCATAGTGCAGTAAACTCTGTCTATACTCTGTAGAAATATTTCTGTGCATTGTCTGAATTCTTCTATGGAGGACCCAAAACAGAGGACAGTCACTAGTCCACTCAGTGTTAGGATCCAGTTTCCTAGTGACAGTAATCATTTCTTTTTTTTTTTTGGCTTTTTGAGACAGGGTCTCACTGTGCAGTTCAGGCTGGCTTTGAGCTCACTTTTGTAGCCCAGGCTGGTCTCGAACTCGCAGCGATCCTCCTGCCTCAGCCTCCCAAGTGCTGGGATTACAGGCGTGAGCCACCACACCCGGCATCATTTCTGACCATTAGCAGAAGTAAGGAGAACATTCCAGATGTACTGGCTGACCTGCTACTACTTCTATGGCTCAGAATACCACCCTTTTTCTTTAAATTTTCAGAACAACATGCTTGTCTAAGTACTAATCAGAAATTAGAGTTATCATGATGTTGTTACAAGCAGCAACACTCTAAATAAAGCTTCCTTATTTCCAACTTAATTTAGGAGTATATTATTAAGGAACCAGCTCCGCAAATGTTTGGCATGGCACTTAAATGTCAAACAAGATTCTCACTATGTAGTGCAATTAGACAATAAAGTATTACCTAGATTTTCAAAATTAGTGTGTTTACATATTTGTTTAAAAAGAAGCATGTTCTTCTTTTTAAAGTACATTTACATTTAAAATTCCACTTCTGCCAAAAATGTAGAAAACTAGGACAAGCATCTCTCATACCCTAAATAAGGGTACATACAAGGTGGAAATATCCACTAAACACAATTTTTTTTTTAAAGAAAGCTAAGCTTAGAGAGCAACCAGCCTAAATCCTAAAGCAAGACAGACTAGGAAGTAACTGGATGGGAACTCCACTCAGTGATGATGGCTCTGGGAGAGAGATGCCAAGCTCTTTGCAGTAGGCAAAAAGGTTTCAGGCTCCTGATGCTGCTGCAGGTACATGTGGTTAGTCTCACAGCACAGAGCTGTCAGCATAGATTCACCCCGTCAGTGCTCAGAGGACAACTGGGAGGAGTAAGGGATATAAAGAACTGTTCCCCAAGGAGTGAGAAGCTGTGAAAAACGTGTAATGCTCTACTTGGGCCTTTCTCTCCTGCAGAACATGAGTCTGAAGCTGTAGGAAGAACTGAAGCAAAGTCTCCTGCATAGAAGTGTGTAAAACAAACAAGCAAACAGCCCTGCACTTGTAGAGAGTGGGCAAAAATCCAGTCCACTCCCAGGACTCTTTGTTAGTACAATGAACAAATTTACCAGTAAGTGAACAGCAAGAAACCCTCTTCTATGGTATACCCACCAAAGATGACAGGCAAAGCTAAGATATACCTACTGGAGAGAAGGGCTGTTTATATAAAAAGGTCCTCTATGGAGACCTAGAAAATATGACTCTGCACAGGGAAAAAGAAACAAACTGGCTTTCTCTCCACGATGGCAGCTGCAGTCTGTGTCCAGCTGAGGGGGAGGCAAGGGACAGAGACCTTTCTGAGACAAGGCAGAGGGACACAGGCAGGATTAGGTTGAGGAATGGCAGGACAGACAGGAACACTGTTGGGTACACACAGCACAGTGCTATGCACAAGTGAAGTCTTGTGAAAGCCCAAGCCAAAGTTTCACAACAGGTTATGGTGGCAACACTAAACCAAAATCCAACTTGCTTCTTGAACACAGTGAGTCAAGAACTTGTACTGATGGTGGAGCAGAATAGGAAAGAATACTTCTCAGCCTAAATTCTGTTTAGGTCAGACTGTGCTTTTCTCCACCAATACTAACACCCAACCAAAAATTAAGAGGTACATAAAACAGGGCCCGGCAGGGTGGCTCAGTGGTCTAAAGCACCTGCTTAGGAAAGCCTAGGCGGCTGCTGGGACCACAGTTCGATCCCCTGCACCACATGCTGTGCCAGCCCTGCCCTCAGGACAGGCTGAGCCAGCCATAAAAATAAATAAACAAACAAAAGTTCTAAAACAAGAAATAAAATAAATCTTTTTTTTAAAAAAAGAGGTACATAAAACAGCAGCAGCAACAACAAAAATCACTGTCAAAAACAAACTAATCATCAGCTGTGATATGCACACCTGCCATTGCAGCTACATGGGAGGCTTGGGCAGGAGAACTGCTTTCACACTGTCTCAAAACAAAATGGGAAAGGAAGGGAAGACAAAGAAAAGGAAAAAAAAGTTAGCAGTTGACCCTTTGTTACAATTATCAGGCAACAAAGTTCAATTAATCAAAATTAATATGCATGAGAATTTATGGAAAAAGTGAACAAAATGCATGAACAGAAACTATGTAAGAGTGCCAAATGAAAATGTACACAAGAAACTCAGTGACAGGGGTCAGAATGTTTCCAATGGATTCATTATTAAGTAGCACAGCTGAAAAAGAAACAGCTTGAAGACTAGTTGACTGAAGTTATCTTTATGGAAGCACAAAGAGAAAAGAAGAGCAGGATCTAAAATAGTAAAAAAAAAAAAATGTCACTGACATAACTTCTTTTGAATATGTTTTCAAGTTACATGTTTAAGACTGAGTAACCCCATTCTTAAATAATGAAGGACAAAATTATATTTACAAAAACTGCTCTGTGAATATCTGTAGTACTTCCACACATGATTGCCAAAGTCTGGAAACAAGTCAATATCCTTCAGTTGGGCCCGGCGGGATGGCTCAGTGGTCTAAAGCGCCTGCTTGGGAAAGCTTGGGCGGCATGAGGGACCGAGGTTCCATCCCCAGCACCACATGCTGCGCCAGCCCTGCCCTCGGGGCAGGCTGAGCTGGCCATAAAAATGAGTGAATAAACAAATAAAGGTTCTGAAACAAGAAAAAAAATTAAAAGACATTCAATATCCTTCAGTTAGTAAATACATAAATGAACTAGTAAAGCCATACAATGGAATGCTAATCAATAGAAGAAATTAAATACTGATAACTACAAATGACACAGGTCAACATCAGAAGCACTATGCTAAACGAAAGAAGATGAATTCAAAAAGCTAAATATTTAGGACTCTACATTGGCAATTTAATAAAGAAGAATAAAAACAGATTGCTGGATGTTATTGTGTAATAGGCACTGGTGCTGGAGTAAGTTGCTTACAAAAGAACAGAATAGAAATCTGGAGGGGCCCTGGTCCCACAAAAAAAAAAAAAAAAAAAAAAAAAAAGAAATCTGGAGGGGGACCAACAGAACTGTATTGTAGGGGGTAGACGTTTGTCCAAATTCATAGAGCTAATATATTAACAGTGACAATTTTACTATAGATCAATTATATTTTATTTGAAAAGTATTTCCTTATAAACTTTTTAATGAGATCTGCGTTTTGATAATTGTATATAGTATGTTACTATCTATAAGAAGACTCAATATTTTACAAATTTAAAAACATTATTATAAAAGATAATTTTGGTACTTGGGAGGTAGATATGAATGACCTCTAAGACATTCCCCAATTTCAGAGTTTTTGAGCTGTGTGTAGGATGCTCTAAACTTGCACCTGAATATTTTACATATATGTGTATATACGTCTATTTGTACATACCTATATTCATGCCAAAATATACATTAGCTAAAATTATGTGTTTTTAGTACAGCTGTATCACATAATGACATTATGGTCAGTGATAAACTGTATAGATTAAATTGGTTCCATAAGATTATACTATGTTCTGATGTCCTAGTTGTCTTAGTTGGTATAAGTACACGATGATACACTCAGGAGTACATTTTTCAGAACATGTCACCACAATTAAGCATTATATACACTCATTTAACAACTAAATTCAGCTCACTGTAAATAGTTTGTTAAATGAATTCGTTGCTAAATGAGGAACTGTGTACACTGACAGTACTATGGACAATAGTCAGAACAAAGACATGGACAAAGAAAACCCCAACAACTGTACTTTTTTATGGCTTTACTTTTATTTGTACAACTTTACATGTAGTATTATAACGTATAACAGCACATAAAACTATAATATTATCCTATATAGTATAATTAGAAAAAATTATAATACTGTACTATAGAAACCAAGGCTTCACTGCTACTCACATTCCACATCATAAGAGTACAGCTCTTAAGCCCATATGACACATCCTAAGACAGAATATCCATTAACCAGGTAGGTTATTAAATGAGGAATATACCTGTACACACAAAAAGGTTCTGAAATATTTTCCATTTTCTATGATTTTATTGCACATAAGTACATTTTTGCTATGCTATAAACATCTTATTATAATGTGAAGAGGTTGTTTTTATAAGGTATACATTGTGTAAAAATTAATATTAAAGGAATTAGGAATCAGGTCATATTTCCAAGCATTTTTGCTTGGTTTAATAAAATGGAAAAGCATCATTTTATTAAATTGACATGCCTATTAGTATACCAGAAGAACTGAAACTCATCCTTATTAATGTGGGGTGTGAATATCATTCCTCTCCTGTAGCTAAGTCCAAGTGACTAGCCTCCTGTAGTCCTTATCCTAACCTTCTGCCTCAGATAAGTAGTCCAAAGTAGAAAATGCGATAAAATTGACTCTTTTAAAACATAAATCCAGTACTCACTTCAGCAGCATTATACTAGAATATAAATCAATGTTTTCATTTTTAAAAGAAAATTCTAGAAATCTGTATTTTCCTATTTTTCAAAATCTTTTCTTACCTTCTTCCTTCATGGCATTAGAAATATCTGAGCACCTTTCTGAAACACTGTCCTCTCTGGAACTCACTACAGAGTATGTCACTGTACCAGGAAGCGCAGAGTGGATGGTTTTGGAGGGCCCTGCACGCTCTTCACTTTCACTGCTCCCCGTGTCTGTTTTGCAGGAGCTACTGGTAGTCCCACTAAGAAAGAAATATATACATGGCTTCAAGGAACATATAGATTTTAAAAGAATCTACAATTCTTTCCACTCATTGTTCAACAGATTTCACCCCATTTTAGCTCACCACCTACCCTCACTGACATTGTCTGAAACAGGCTCATTTTTCAGATAATTCCAAAATCACAATGTCTGATCAGAACTCCACCTTCCACCATTGTACCTTGCTTGAAAAATAGCTATCCTGTGTCAATCCCACTTTTAATTTTCTGTCCTTCCTTCGTTAGACAGTGAGAGAAAAGCACTGGAGTCAGCAGGGTCCTGAATGTCAGCAGAGAACATTTGGAACACCCAATGTCCCCAGTCAATTTCCTGTACCATTCCGCTCCTGCTGCTAGGTCCTGGCCACTATCCTCCTATAGTCCTTACCCTAGTCCTCTGCTTTAGTGCCATCTAGAAAATTCAAGATAGAATTGACTCTTTTAACATAAATGCATCTACTTTCTTCTTTATTCCATACTTTCTTCCTGTTCAGAATTAATCCTTTTATACTTTCAAACTGATGTCTTCTATTTTCTGAGATTTTTTTTACAAGTTATTTTTTTCTTGTTATTCACAGATTTTTTTGTAACATAGGAAAATGTTTTTATACAATAGAGTATTACTCAGCTGTAAAGAATGATAAAACTTGAAACCTTCACATATAAATGGATGTATCCTAAACATATACTCATAAGTGAAATAAAACAGACTTACATATGTAAATATCATATAGTCTCTTTAGTGTAAGAACTCAAAAGATGACAGCTAAATGGAAATCAAGAACTTAAGGATCAAACAAAAAAGAGATAGCAAGCAGAAATGTTAGGAAACATAGCAGGGGCAAAAACATGCACTTATATATACAGAATGATTAAGACAATGGTCCTAAGAATCTCCAGCAGGTTTTTGAAACTAGCAGTTAATTGGTAGAATTCTGACCCTGACTAACTATATATGTTAATATCTGAGAAGTAAGCAACTACACTGAGGAAGTAAGCAACTACACTGAGGATAACAATGTGTAATACTAAAACCATGCTTGCAGTGCCTGTCATTCTGGTTTTCTAGCTGTGTGCTGCTTCTAATGTTGTATTGCTATACTCTCTCTCAAGTAAATATTTTTTCAAAAAGTAATAAAAGAGAATGAGACAAGAAAAAATGCTATAGGATTGACCTGCTACAATTTGTATATGGTTAGATTCCAAAATTTCTGTGCAAAAATGTGTAACTTTTTTATCACATTCTATAGGGATTTATTAGAATATCAATGTTTGGTAGAAAATATCAGTTCCATGTTAAGTCTAAGGCATATGATATTCAGAAAAAGAGCAATGTTAAGCTTAAGTGCCTATGCTATAGGGTAATACTATCACTAAGCTTCTCTTCTGGATAGTTAACAACTTAAGTTTGCACACCAAAAATTAGAGAAAAAGAAGGACTACAAAGATAGACAATATTTTGGCCCTAGCCCCTCAAGGTCAGTGAGGACTCAGGATATAAGAGAATCTGTATTCTAATATCCTATAACTCAGCGGTGTCCCAATTTTATGTTCAAGGCAATTATGGGGCCACAGAGGAATGAGATCAACAATGTATAGTGGGCCTAAGGAAAGTCACCTAGAGAGAAAACATTCTCTTAGGCTTTCACAGAGTACAAATTGGTCAAGCAATGGTCGTGACTCCTCTAGATAGCTGACACTGACAAATGTTCTTCAAAAACCTATGTATGGTTTCAGGGTAAATTCTGGGGGGATTTGACTGACCTTGTCAGATACAAAAGTTACGTGTTTTGTTATATAGGTCTTTCTATAACCACAAGGTATAAATAGTAAAGCCATATTAATATGCTAAGCTTTAAAAGGCTCAAGTCAACAGCTTCTGACACTGCCAGTCTGCTGATAACCCACTGCTATTATGACTACTGGACTATGCATACAACTACTTTCTCTTAATTCAATGAGAAGAAATATTTATACTATTATTGTTTAGAAAAGTTATGTCTGCTTCTTGTAGTCTGAACAACTACTATGAAGACAACAATATGCATTGTATTGATTATTGTGGCTGTCCTACTAACCTGTTTTGAAACTGTCTCATTGTTATTTCTCATTAAAATTTATAAAATTTAAAAAAGAAAGAAAACAGAGTTCACTTATCTTTTTCCTCTTTCAGTTTTTTTGAGATACAATCTTGCTATGTGTAGTTCAGGTTGGCCTCAAATTCATGTAAATCCTCCCGCCTCTGCCTCCTGAGTGTTCGGAGTAGAGGTGTACATTTGCATACCTGTCAATTCTCTCTTACCTTAAAATAAGACACCTCTAAACTCATTCCTCTGTCTGGCTCAGAACTACTAACAGACTTTTCAAATATCATCCCATGTTCACTTGCTGTTTCCTCCTCAGCCTCTTGCCCCTCATCACTCATTTCTATCAGCTTCACAATTGCACTTTCAATTGCAACCTTACTTCAGCAAATGCTTCTTAATAGTGTGACTTCTGGGTTTAATCTTCAGGGTTTACTGAATATTCTTCTTATGGCACAGAACTTCAGGATAAATCAAAGCCCCTATAGGATATAAACCTTAGATTGTTCGCAAGCTAGCCCTTGCCTACTTTTTCATCATTTCTAATTTCCTACATATACTTTATTTCTTAACTTTAGAAAAATAAGTGCCCTTCTCTTTTTCTTCTGTGGGTAATTTTAGGCTACGTAACTATTTTTACCACTTTGAGCTATCCTCGCTGCTACCAGGAATCTTCTAGAAATGCAAACAGATAAATAAAACAATAACCTACTCATGTTTCATTTTGTTAATAAATTGAACAAAATGAATAAAAGGTGTTGTCTACATTTAAATACACTGCCCTCTATACCTGTTCCAAGTACATGTACAGAGAGCTCCAAAGCTGCACCAGTTTGGAAATGATAAACTGAATCTTCTCTGATATCCTGACAATACCTTCCTCTTAATGATGTATTAATGATGTATTTATGAAATAATAAATCCAAATCAGGTTTACAAACAAGTGCATCTTGAAAAATAAAGCAAATTCAAGAAGGCCCTTTTTCATTCTAGAGGACTAACAAGTATTATGAATAGAATAAATGGAAAACTCAATGAACATATTAATTACACCTTTTTAAATGCTTTGGTAAAATCACTGATAATCATTTCATGGGAAATTCTAACAAAAGGGTTTTAACTTTTCTGAGTTAATTTTATTTTCAAAAAATTTATAGGCATAAGAAAGTAATCTAATTATAATCATGATTTTAGAAGAATAGAGCAAAATGAAATATGATTGCTATATTTTAAGAACAGCACAATCCTCAGTAAAAGAATTAAAACCACAATTACATAGTGCCACTTATACCCCTAAAAAACTACTTGAAATGTTTCTCTCCTAAGTAGTATCAGTCAAAACAGAGTTGAACACTACATAAACACAAGCAATCCATGCTGACTCATCAAGCTGTTTTATAAAGTTAATGAAACTAAGCCGGGCGTGGTGGCTCACACCTATAATCCCAACACTTGGGAGGCTGAGACAGGAGGATCAGTGTGAGTTCAAGACCAGCCTGGGCTACAAAAGTGAGCTGTGAGCTCAAGGCCAGTCTGAACTGCATAGTGAGACTCTGTCTTAAAAAAAAAAAAAACACCTTAGCTCCATTTGGAAAAAAACAGATTATTGCTACCACCCAGAAAAGTTCTAAGTGCATATAACATTTAGTTTATAACGTTCTCGGCACCATACTCATCACTAGCAGTTGCACCATGTAATCCAATAGTAATCTACACATGCTCTCACAACAAAATTCTGTAGGTCCCAGTGAAAAAGATTCAGATCCCTGTGGTAGACTTGCAACATTTTGTATAATCTACAGTTCCATGATGGACAATACAACTTTATTTAGAGAATAAAAATCACATTAAAATTAAAGATTTCATAACCAGTATATTAGTTCTCAATTTTGCTTCAATCAAACCACTCCTTAGTTTGACAAATCTTTTCTGGAGTTGGGGTATGTGCAGAGAGACTGTGTTCAAGGTGAAACAGTAAATTGTGGTATATGCTCACCTGGAAGAGTATACACATTCTCACAGGAAAACCAACAATAAATCTAAAATAATAATGCTGATCATATGTTACTGTAACACAGAGAGGATGGTGAGGGACACCTGTTGTTACCTAAAAGATTAAAGGGAAAGGCCTGACATTTGGGTTCTCTGTTCTGGCCCTGCCTAATTTTCTACCTTCACTTCATGCCTCTCTACTTCTCTGATTCCAGGGTCTCCAGTCAAAATCTAGGTTCTGTCTTTTCATCTTTTTGAAGTGTCTTTAATAATTTCAATTCTTTGAAGTGTAATAATCTTTACCTTTCCTGATAGTGTGTCTTGTCTGTGTACATATGTTTTGCTTAATTTTGTAAGACTTTCTAGCCCTGGAATACACTTTTTCAGCCATCATTAAAGCATAGGGACCTAAACACAATTTTTTTTTAACATAAGTAATTTCATATGAAGATATAAACAACTACTTGGTGCTCCTGTTAAATCTATTAGTTTTGCAGAGCAAGCTGAAATAGAACTGAACACTTACTGAAATGTAAAATTAACTACTTTAGCAATAATAAGACCATTTTAGGTTATATTAAATTCTAGTGGGATAATTGACTTTTGAATAACATGTAAGTTTTAAGTTTCCCTTGCAGAGTAAAAAAAATAAGTCTTTTATATATTTTCCTAAATCTTTTAAGTTTTAATCTACTAGACACAACTTCATGGTAGTGCACTTTGCCCAGACCACCCTGCTGACCTGCCAACAGCAAGCCATCTGCCCTTTGTCTGGATATTTACAAAGTCCAACAGGCCACATCTGGCACCACACGAGCTCTGCAGAATGCAGGACTTAGACGAGGAGCCACAACTCAGTAGGATAGCCTTAGGCAGAGGCATCAGGTGTCTTTAGGAAATCTAGCATTAGCGCAGGTGCCTGGAAGTGAGACTACCAAGTGGAAAGGAGAGTCACCTTAGTTTGGAAGTCTTAGGTGGCATGGGAGTCAGTATCTTTTCATACAAACCTGAGCTTAACCTCTGGGGGGGATCATAAAAAAGACCTTTTCACATTCTGATAAGACCCCAATTGCACTTTCTTTTTTTTTTCTATTTTATTATGATTTTTATTTGGTAACATTTTTGATGCATTAATATTGAGAAAGAGGTCGTTTAGCAAATTCAAATACAAATCATTACTTCACCATTCATCATTAAAGGTGAAGAATGTTGAACAAACCTCAAAGGGCTGCAGATGTTGCTTCAGCTACTCCTTCTCTAGACTGTCTAAACCAGAGAATCTTCAGAGAACCTTGCATGTAATTGGGCTTATTTCTTTCTTTCAGAAGTTCTGATTGGACATGTCATTTTTTTCTCTTTAGTCCATAGTGTGAGGGC
>PVJA010052103.1:0-12548 GCA_004027025.1 Myocastor coypus
TCCCTCCCTTATTTCCTTTTTTTTTTTTGAGGCAGCGTTGCTATGTAGTTCAGGCTGGCCTGAAACGCAAGCACAATCCTCCTGCCTCTGCCTCCCCAGTGTGGGGATGACAGGTATATGCCACTCTTTGGAAGGATATTGATTATTGGTTAAATTTTTAAAATTAAAAAAAACTAGGCCGGGTGTGGTGGTGCACACCTGTAATCCCAGCACTCGGGAGGCTGAGGCAGGAGGATCAGTGTGAGTTCGAGACCAGCCTGAACTACCAAAGTAAGCTCAAGGCCAACCTGACCTGCATAGCGAGACCCTGTCTCAAAGAGACAAAAAAAAATTTAAAAAACTATATTTTATTTATTTCTGACGTTTTTAGATTTAACTTTCCTAGTGTATGTTAGTACTGCACAGTGAAGGTATTTGTTCTCGGAAGTCGTTACTGACAGTTAAAAAAGACAGAGTCTTCTTTTGGGTTTCCTGTTTCTTGCTGTATATATATTAGCAGACTGCATCTTTCAAGGAATTTGTATATTGTATCTGTGTAATCAAATGTGACCATACAGCTGTTCAGAACATTCCTTTTATGTCCAAATGATCATTAATAATGGTCTATCTCTCTCTTTTTTGTTTTTTTTATTTACTTACTTATTTATTTATTTTGATGGTACCAGGGATTAAACTCAGGACCTTGTGCTTGCCAGGCAAGCACTAATTCTATTGAGCTATCTCTCTGGCCCTATCTCTTTTTTTTTCTATTATACTAGAATTTTAATGATCTGCTTTATCCAACAAACATGCACAGGCCCTAGGAAATGCTTTATTTTTTTCCATTACACAGGTTCACAGAATGACTTCCTACCTTAAGTCCCTTAAAGCAATTATACCCTATCTGAGCTGGAGGACGAGGAGGGGACACACTTCTTTAACTTACAAAGTAATACTAGATGACAAAATGACAGAATTTGGGGAGCACGTAAGTATGGTAAACGGAGTTGCTTCTGATAGTAATTAACATAAATTAAACATTGATGGAACTTCACTGGTATCATGATCCTTACTGTTCCTGTATTGTATTTTATGGTTTCAGAAACAGTACCAGTACTACTATTTCTGATACTGCAATTACCACTAATTTCACCCTAATAAGATCCCACCTGTATGTGGATCATTTGCTTGAGTTGTTTCTTTTTCCCATAGATGAAAAACAGCTGCAAAGAACACCAGGCTCTGGCTGCCTTTTTTGTTTGCAACTGATTTACAGATTTTAAACTTTGTGGTTGTCCTAAAAGATCTCCAATTTTCCTGTGGAGTTTCCTCAGGACTGCTCTCTCTACTTCCAAAACCATCCCGTTCTGTCCATCTGGGACAGTACCTGGCATCATATTTAACTTGATTTCTACAGAGAGCAAGGTTGTACCTTTCTTGTTAGTGCTATAACCCTCCACACCACACTGTTCATGATCCCGTGAGCAATGCTTGTTAGACACAGTTATCCCAATATATTCCCAAGCACCAGGAGCCCCCCCAATACCAGGATATACTCCACAGGCATAGCATCTAAGAAGCATCAATTCTCTCTCCCTCCCTCACCCTTTTCCCCTCCATATTCCCTATCCCCCTCTCTGAGACATAATCTTGCTAGGCTCACTATGTAATTCAGGCTGACCTTGAACTATGTAGCCCAGGCTAGTTTTGAACTCTCAGCAATTCCTCCTCAGCCACCCAGGTGCTGGGATTATACATGTGCACCACCATACTTGGCTAACTCTTATTCAGTTCTATGAAAATAAGCTACTAGAGAAATGAGCTTGCCTTTAGAAACACCAGATGGTGAGACGACGCTGTTACTGTTTTTCTACAACTCTAATGCCTGAGGTAATTAGATTATTTCAACCAAAGGTGCTCAAGCAATCTAGATGTGTGATTTCAGCATGAAATCTCCTTTTCCAAGGTAGAAAAAATGCTTAGGTTATTTCCATTTTATGCAACTGTGGGTTTTAAGATGACAAATGGAAATAAAACACTGGCTCTCATAAGTTCATAGTGAAATATAACAATTTCACTAGTTATATCTTACCAACTGCTTTTACACCTTGGATGCTAGTTCCACCCTTCCACATAGTTTTAACTCAGGTATGCATACTGCTAAGAAACCAAAAAAGTATAGGGTGAAGCTGTGTATTTACATACAATTGATACTACTTCTATTAACACGTTCTTTTCTAAGCCACTAAGAAGGAAAAGGGTATCATCACACTCTGATGATTTCTTAATCTTTTCTAGTTTTTCTTTTCCTTTTTCTTTTTCTTTGTGTACATTAATGGTGCTGCACTAAAAACTGAACCCAGGGTCTTTGCACTGATCTGTACCTACTTATGAGGCAGGATCTCACAAGGTTGCCCAAGCTGGACCAGAACTTTAAACTTCCTTCCTTAGCCTCCACAAGAGCCAAGATTACAGTCATGCACCAAGACACCCAGCTTTCTTAGTCCTGGGCTGGGAGTGTAGCTCAATGATAGTACGAGTTCTTAACATGCGCAAGGTCTTGGTTTCCTTGGCACACATGTACACACACACATGCGTGCACACACATACAAAGAACAGAACAGAAAGTACACATGGCACAATTTCAGGAGAGTTCAGATACTTCCAGACCTGCCAGAAAATGAAAAGCAGCCCAAGACTCGTGTAATTTAATGATGCATAAAAGGCCCCTGGGTTAACCTACAAACATTCCAATGAGTGCCAAGCGATTCAAAACCACTGAGTACTGCCAAAGGGTTCTGATGTCCTGCTGTCCTCTGCATGGGCCTCCCACTATAACTGTCCACAGGAAGCCAGAGAAAGCCTGTGCCTACCTGGTCACATCCTGCGTTCACCAACTCCTGCAGCATTTGCCAGCAACAGCAGAAGTGCCTGATTCATTAGCAAATGGCAACAGGGAATATCTGATTTCCCTGAGTGCTTTCTGATAAGGTCCAAACTTCGGGGTCACTCTCATCTGCTGCTGCCTGGAGGCATCTTTGCTCCCCAGGACTTTGGCATCCAGGGAAGCCTCACTGTTTGGTCCATAGGCATCCCCTGAGAAGAAGACTTGGAGGGCTGTTTCAGCCCCTCGGGGATCTCCTGCAGTCGCTGCCGGCTATTTCCAGAGTAGGTTGTGGCAGGAAGTCTTTGGCTTCATTGTTAGTCCAGTTTCCTTTTACCATAAATATAATCTTCTCAAAGTGTTTTATTATTTTTTAAAACACTGTACAGTAATCAGTTATATGTAAACATATTTTCAAAACAATATCCTTTTGAAAAGGTTCTTTCCTTCAATTTTTTTAAAATAAAGTTTTTTTTGTATTTTATTTATTTATTTTTTCTTGTTTCAGAACCTTTATTTGTTTATTCACTCGTTTTGTTATGGCCGGCTCAGTCCACCCCGAGGGCAGGGCTGGCGCAGCATGTGGTGCCAGGGATCAAACCGTGGTCTCTGAAGCCGCCCATACTTTCCCAAGCAGGCGCTTTAGACCACTGAGCCATCCCGCTGGGTCCCTTTTTTTGTATTTTTAAATTTTATTTTATTTATTTTATTTTTTCTTGTTTCAGAACCTTTGTTTGTTTATTCACTCATTTTTGTGGCCTGCTCAGCCCGCCCCGAGGGCAGGGCTGGCACAGCATGTGGTGCCGGGGATCGGGGATCGAAAGTGGTCCCTGAAGCTGCCGTAGCTTTCCCATTCAGGCACTTCAGACCACTGAGCCATCCCGCCGGGCCCCTTTTCTTTCAGTTTTTTTTTTTTCCAATTCTTTTATTGTTTAAATTTAACAATGGTTATATTACATATTTTCATCATCGGATCAGTTTAGATTAATACATATAGGTATATAAGATTTTTGTAGTTCCTATGAAGAACTAAAAATTTCCAGCATCTTTATTTTGAATACCATCACTAAAGCAAGTGCTTTCTCCAAGACGCTCGCAGAAGTTTGTTTCCGCGCAGGGCCTCGCCGGGTCGCGGGCGTCCGGGACAGCCGCGCCGACTCCCCGGGCTCGGAGGGGCCGCCCCAGGCCTGCTGCAGCCGGAGTGTGCCCCGCTGGAGGACGCGGGAGCCAGCGCCAGGTGCGGCCCGTCCCAACCCGTCGCGTCCCGGGAAGCGCGACAAGCAGGTCGCCGCTGACGGCGCGTTATGCAACGGGCCGGGCCAGGTCCGGCCGCGAGGGCGCCCGGGGACTCTGAGCCATCGCCGCTGCTCCGCGTCCAGCCGCCGCCCTACTCCGCCCCGTCAGCAACAAGGCGCCCCGCCGAGTCCCCCGTCGCTGGGACCCCAGACAGCAACGGCGACCAACGCGCGCCGGCGGGCGGCGGGCGCGGGGAGCCTGTGCTGGCCGGCCGCGCCCCCGTGCGACGCCCCCTGGCCCTATCTCTTTTTTGTTTTCTCTTTTTGTGACAGGGTGTTGCCCTGCAGCTCTGGCTGGCCTTGAGTTCACTTTGTAGCCCAGGCTGGTCTTCCACTGAAAAAGA
Source organism: Myocastor coypus (assembly GCA_004027025.1). NCBI lineage: Eukaryota > Metazoa > Chordata > Mammalia > Rodentia > Myocastoridae > Myocastor > Myocastor coypus. The sequence goes on from PVJA010052103.1 coordinate 4,503, forward strand.
TCATTCTGTCTCAGTCTCCCGAGTCCTGGGATTGTAAGTGGGCACCGTCATGCAGCACTCACATTTATTGTAGTTTTTTTGTTTGTTTGTTTTTTCCTTTTGTTTGTTTGTTTTTTTTCTTTTGGTTAGCTTTCCATATAGTTTTGAATTGTGTTGATATTTACTTTACATTTTGCTGTCTTTTTTTCTGCTTTCACTTGAATTTACTTTAATTTCTTTAGCTTCTTAAGGTGAAAGCTTGCAGTATTAGTATTAGATCTTTCTTCTTTTTTGTAGTTAGAACCTATGTTTATTGTTACAACTCATTTTTATTTACAGAATATACATCTCTTGAAAAAGATACATTCTTTCATTTAATCAATGGTTAAGAAAAACTTTGTTGGGCCCGGCAGTATGGTTCAGTGGTCTAAAGTGCCTGCTTAGGAAAGTTTAGGTGACTATAGGGACCGTGGTTTGATCCCTGGCACCACATGCTGCGCCAGTCCTGCCCTCAGGGCAGGCTGAGCCGGCCATAAAAATAAATAAATAAACAAACAAAAGTTTTGAAACAAGAAAAAAAAATTCTTAAAAAGAAAAACTTGTTAATAAGAAATTAGTTTCCAGGGTTGCTTTTCCTATGCTAGGTCTCTTCTGATTCCAAGTGAATTTTAGAATTTTTTTCTGTAGTTCTGTGAGGTATACTAATGATATTTTGATTGATACTGCATTAACACTGTAAAATGCATAATATAACAACCCTTATTAGTTTTCTATTCTTGTTTTAAAATTCTATAACATGTATTTTCTGTATGTTGTTTGTTTTTGTTACTTCTGTTTGCTTTTGGTTTTGATTTAGCTGTTTGAAATAAAAGAAATGAAAAAACAAGAACGAACATGTAACTTGTAGTTTTGTTAATTGGCATTTTTCTCTTGAAAGCAATGTGGATAGAGGCAGTAGCAGTGTGTTTCCCTATCAAATTCAAAGACTTGCCTTCACTACTTTACTCAGTGAATTCCACTATGGACAGTTGTGAACTGTAAGATTGTGAACAGGTAATTTTATTTCACCGTGTCAGTTGTCCCCCACGCAGAATAACAATGATGGTAATTTATTTACCATCATCTCTAAGTATAGTACTTGGTTCGAAACAAACTCTGAGAGTTCTAAAGCCATAATTATGATCTGGATTCATTGTTGTTATAGGAAAAGCACCATTTGCTGTCCTACAGGCAATAAAAGTTAAGAAGATACAGTGGAAAATTTCAGATGCTGCATGAATAAGCAAGTAAGAACTAGAGCACATTGAGTGAAGCTTCAGCGGGAGGACACTGGCTATGACCTTTCTTGTCGAATGAGTGATCAATATTTCAGGAAAGGAAGATGACAGCTAGACCAGGCAGGTTAGGTTGAAAAAGAAAGGAAAATAAGTGCAGTGGACAGGACTAGGAAAGAGAAGAGGGAAATAGATAAAATTTGAGTAAGTTGGCCAGAGGGACAAGAATAAATGAAGAATGGAACAGACGAGGGAACAGAACAAGCAAAGGCACAGTGGGAGAAGTAAACGTTACGTGTCCTGCAGACCATTTGTGTCCAGCTCATCTTGATCAGACCAGTGACTGGATTACAACCCCTAGCAGACTATGAAAGCACCCTTTGCGCACACCTAGATGTGTCATGGACGTGTAGCCTCGGGAAATGTGTGTCCTCCCTGGCCCTTGCCTTTTGATGCCCTGTCCCTGCCTTCTGCTTCTCAGGGACCACAAAGCCCAGTGCTTTGTTCTAGTAGCCTTGCTGCAATCCTGTTCTTGCTTTCAAGGCAGCTGACCCTGGGCTGAAGCTGTGGGCCACAGACCACTGAGTCCTCTTAGTGTGGGTGGCAGCCCTTGCATCTCGTTCCAGCACTGGGAATGCAGACTAATGTTGTCTGTGAGGCTGTGGAGTCATCATTCTGTGGCTGAAATGTATCAGAGGTAACACTGGCAAGAACCAACACTGGCATTTCACAGAATGTGTCCCAACCCTGGCATTTTCTATAAATGGTTGTGAGTGAATGGAAATAGCAGAGCTGTGGTCTGAACATTTGTGTTGCCCCAAAAGTCGTGTGCTACAACCAAATCCTCAGTGTCCTAGGTGCTGGAGCCTGGAGCTTGGGGTGAGTGGCTGTCTAGCACCTGAGAGAGAGGCCCTGGAAAACATGTATCACATAATAGTACACAGGGAAATGTGCCGATTTGTTCATCATATGAGAACGTGTAGAGGATGAGGTGCTCGCCAGCCACAGACCTGGGGTGCCTCGATCCTGAGTTTCCCAGCCTCCAGATGAGGGAAAATACATTTTTGTTGTTTATAAAGTACTGCACTTGAGCATTTTTTCTAACAGATGAACAGAGTTAAATAGCAGGAAAAACATGAACGATAAAGACTGAAGAATATAAAGGTCACCCTTGGCTACTTGACTTTTCTTGTAATAAATAGGCAGTCCTATGTGTTCCCCCCCAGTCTGTTCCATTTCCTCCAGGTTCGTCTCCTAATTGCTTGCTGTGGTTTACTTTCCCACCACAGAGTGTAGGAGATCTCTTTTTGTTAGTTGGATTATTTTCTTTTTGCTGGATCATTCTCATTTTCACTGCCATGAGGTCATATCTCATTGTCGATTTGATTTGTATTTCCTCCAAAGACCTGCAAGCAGAACCAGGGTAGGATCCAGCCACCACACTACTGGGTATTTATCTGAAGGAATTAACATCAGTATGTTGAAACATTACACACACTTGCATGTGGTGGTGAAATTTTGCTTGTGCGTTGCCCTGTTGCCTGGGCTTAAGGTTTTCTCTTAGCTTCTGACCTGGACGACAGTCACTGGTGCACCTGGAGAAATGGGCTCACTGGCAATATCTTGCTTTGTGCTCTGCAATGGGCCCTGAGTCCTGACCTGCAAAGTCCAACCCACTTCCCTCAACCCTCTACTGCCCTCTGCTGGACACCACCACTTCTACCCTCCTCTTCCCCCACTCTCATAAATTCTGGCCCACTCCCAGTGTACCCCACCCCTCACATCCCCCACCCCAGCCACATAGCCCGAAGTGGCAGAAGTCCTGGGCCTGTGCACAGCGCATCCCAGCATGTGAGGGGCCTGCAGGTGAGTGCAAGGGCTGGACCTCTGGGGTTCAGGTTCCTGTTCCCTTTCCTCCCAGGGGAGACCCCTTCCCTGCACGGCTGCAGATAAATGCTGCACAGCAGGGAGGGTGACCCTCTTGTCAGAGCACAGCCACAAGGACCTTTCGGTGGCTCCTGCTGGCGCTGTGCCCACTGCTCCTGGACACACAGAGTGGAGGCATGGGGCAGAGTACTGGGTCGTGAGTGACCTGAAGTCCTCCTTTATAAGAAAGATATGGGGGGACCCAAAGGAAGAGGGAAAAGATTCAAACCACTTCTAAAACAGCAGGGCCATGGATTTATAGTACTTAAAGCTGAACCGAGAATATGAGGGCTGGGGCCACACTAAAAGGCAAACAATGCATGCGTTTCTGATAATCACTTCCTATACAATGGTTAAGCAATGTTATGCTAAATCATCCTTCCCATTTATACTGAAAGAACTTCTTTGTTGTTTATCTGTGTTTCTCTTGGAGCACCAGGACTTCAGCACTCCAGCACCTTCCAGCCAGGAGGACACTGAGCAGACCTGGAGCACAGTAGATGGCTGTGCACCTGCCTCCTTCCCCTGACCTGGAGCAGCCACTTGTGCAGCTGTTCTCCCTGTGCAGAGTCACCACGCACCTCCTCAGCATGGAAGAGACCCACCCCTGTGTGCACACAGTGTCCTCTCACCAGGGCGCTACCCTGGCATTTCTTGCTTTCAACTCAGGTGCTCAAAAGGCTGCATAGACATGAGGATGCATGGGTGGGTTTCCCATGAGAGGGGGTGAATGAAGAACCATTTAAAATCAGTATGGCAAAAACATTAACAAAATAAAATAAACTCAGCATGGCCCTTGGAAGAGTGCTGCCTAAGCCACTAGATGGTGACTTGGGGAATTTCTCTCCTCATGGTGGTCTGGGATGAATGGAATTTCCACACGAATTTCCACTGCTTCTACATGTGTGAGGAGAACAGGCACACTGAGAACTCACTACTTTATTGCTAACGTAGGTGCTAAGAAGATGTGGGCGGCCCAGGCACCAGCACTTGGCCCAGACAAGAGAAAATCCCATCTCCTCTGTGGTCTCAGAGAACAGGAACTTGCTCCTGCTGCAGAGGCGCCTGGAGGTCACGTTCATGCTGGACAGCAGGTGGCGCATCTCTGATCCCTGCTTCCCTCTGACTCTTCCTATGCTTGGCTCTACGAATCTTGAACCAGGCCTGTGATGAAAGCACAACAGGCACGGGGTTAGTGCACAGAAGATGTGCTGTCCCCGTCAGAATCAGGTCGTGTCACTTCACAGGCCTCTGCCCTTTGATTTGCACAGCAGAAGCTCTGGGCTCATTGCTCTTCTGTGCAGTGGGCTGTGAGGGTCGCTCAGGGGAAGGGCGCTGGGCTATACTGCCTGCACTGAAGCTCCTTGTCAGGCACAGGATCCAAAGAAAATAACAGGAAACAGAAGAGCACACCTCCTACTGCACCTGACCCTTCATGAGCAGCAGCTCCCAGCCCTGTTCAGGCACAGGCCTGGAAGGATCCCCTGCCCTCCCCAACTCACTGTTCTTGAACTGTCTCTCCCAGGGGTGGGATGTAAGCTTAGAGGAGTAGCTGCTCTAGTGCCTGATGTTAGCTCCATGGCTTCTAAGCTGGTGAAGCAGCACAGCACTCTGACTGCTGACCACACCTCAGGCAGCTCACTCCTGCCTCTCTGCAGCTGGAGTTTCTCCAAGTGAGGGGCCCTCTATCTGTATTTTAAGGCTGAGGGAGGGTGAAGGAGTCCCAACTGGAAAATTCTCTTTTCAGTTACCACATGGGCCTCTTTGCAGATGGCTTCATTTAAAGATAGGTGAGCTCCCCTCTTCCTCTGCGGCTCTTTGACAACTAAGGGCCAGGGAATGGGGAGCTCAGACACTGCTGTGATTTGTAGCCTGTGGTGTAGACAGAAGTTGACACCTACCCATCCCGAGTGAACCACTTCTGCCCATATGCTTGCCCACGCAAAGCCTTAAGGGCAGGACAATGGCTACAATCACCAATGTTTTTCCTGTAGTCTCCAACCTACCACACCCCCAAGTGTCTCTGGAGTTAGAGCAAGGTCAGCTCTCTACAAGTCATCAAATCTACCAGGTCCTGAACCACCCTGCCTGGTACACAAGTGCCTGCTGTACCCCCGGACATACACATCCCAGCCCCGGTTCCTTTTTTTTTTTTTTTTTTTTTTTTTTTTAGGTACCGGGGATTGAACTCAGGGCCTTGCACTTGTCTGGCAAGTTCTTATTCTACTGAGCTATCTCTCCAACCCAGCCCCGGTTCCTAAGGCACAAAGAGGCAGGTGTTCTCCAGGTAGAGATGTCAGTGAGGAGTGGGAGGGGTCACAAAGCTGCTCCTGTCTAAGCCCCTGCTGGCCATTGCATTACGCCCAGACCAGGAACTGTATCTGATGTTGCTGTCCTCTCCACAGCATCTCAAGCTCCCTATTCTTCAATATTCCTCAAGAAGGACCCCTTTGAAAAGATTGCACACAGATGGTCTTCCCTTCTCCTGCCTCATGCCTTCTTTGTGTCATGTACATATATATATGTATACATGTATATATAATATATATGGTGTCAAGAAACTCAGAGCAGCAGAGGTGAGGGGGTTTCCCTTCGAACAGGGAATTGGCATTTTCAAACATCACAATATTTACATTTTACTATGTAATGTTCCCAGAGTAGAAATACAAAAGATAATTTGTTTCTTCTGCGGCTTGCACCCTTGGCCTTCATACTGAACTGTAACTCCTGGCCCCTTTCCCTTTTTATTGTCCAAGCAGGTCTTAGCTAATGAACTTCTGCCCATGCTGGGTTCCAATTCATGATCCTCCTGGCTCAGCTTCTCTGAGAGCAGGGTGTCCAGGTCTGGGCATCAATTCCAGGATATTGCTCTGATTTTTATGTCATTATTTAGGTTTATATTCAGTGTGGGAAACATTACCACACACATGGTGCTCTTACCTTTTTAAAATTTTGTGTATTCAGTACAGGGTCTCACTACGTAGCTCACATGTGTAGTGGTCCTCCAGTTTTCAGCTTCCCAGGGCAGGGATTGCAGGCATGTGCTACCACATCTGAACTCGGTCGCCTGCTCTGTGCACCCGAGGACGGGGCTGGCATGGCACATGGTACTGGGGATTGAATCCCATTCCCTGTCCTTGCCTAAGCAGGTGTTTAGTCTGCTGAGCTATCTCACTAGCCCCATTGTGCTCTTAGTAAACACTTTTATTGTGTTAGCTTGTGGAAATTTCTCTTCAAACCGTCACGTCTCCCTGGTGTGCTCTGTTTATAAGTGATGGGGTTGGTGGTGCTATGAAATCATTTTCCTTGTGGGTCTCTCTACCATCCAATGGAGTTGTTTGTTTATGTAGGGGAGACTGGAACTACTCTACTGTAGTGCAAGTAGTGAGGAGTACCTGATCCCTGAAAGGATAGTGGGAAAACTTGAGGAGCATTTTTATGAGATCAATGAATGGAGTCCCAAGGCCTTCTTTGGTGAAATACAGAGTTGGAAATTGTGAATGCATTTACATCCAGACAATGAGCCATTGGTGATGATGTGCCCCTGGGGTGCTTTGCTATGGAAGGTTCCAGTGGTGTGGCAGCTCTACACAGCTCTGGAGCAGACTGATGGTTGGAGCTGCGTGCTCACTGCTGTGGGTCCTTGAATTGAAAGTGGAATTACTTGGGGAGTTACACTCCTCATACAAATGCTAGGGCTGGGGAAATGAGAAATACTAGTGAATATTATTTGCTCAGCCCTTTCTGGTTTCAGACAATACCTGAAGCAACGAGTTGAGTGTTGAAGAGTCTATAGGTGGCTCTTTCTAGTGAAATAGATGCTGTCAGAGTAGAGGCCATGCATTGGTGTGGGTCAGTTTTCATGTGCTGGCAAGTGGTGACTCTCTCTTTGGAAGGATCTGAAAGGGGTAGAAACATCTGAGAAAGAAGATTTATTTAGTTCACAGTTACTGGGTGTTTAAGTCCATATTCAGCTGGTTCCTAGGCGGAGAGGTACATGGCAGAAAACAATCTTTCATGGCTGAAGGCAAGAACAAGGCCAAAGGAAGAAGTAGCAGCAGCTCAAAACCTAACTTTTTTTCCTTCCTTACATTGAAAGTGAAGGAGTTTATGGCAGTGACACTGGTAGAGGTAAGGAAACCCGTACACATGATACCCATAGTGAGGAACTGAGCTGAGGTCACCGAAATGTGATCACTTCTGTTTTTGATTCCAGCACTGGGGATTGAACTAAGGATCTTGTGCTTACCAGGCAGACACTTACACCGCTGAGCTATATCCCCAGCCATTTCTGTTGACATTGATCAAGGTCAGAAAGCTGGATCCCCCTGTGAGGATGCTGTGTGTCCCAGGCCCAATGGATAGAGGGCGATGAGGGCCCTAAGCAGCTCTCAAAGCTTTAAATGGCAGAAACACTGATGGGAGCTTTGGAGAAGCCTATTGTGAAGGGAAACATTGCTGGATTGTGAGATCCTCCTGCCTCTCCCTCACAGAGCGCTGGGGTTATCTCCTCAGTGTCATGGCCAAGGAGAGTATCATGTTGTCTCCAATAACGATAGTTAAACTTCTTCCTTACCTGTTCTTCTTCCTTTTATTACTCTCTCTTGTCTAATGGCTCTGGCTGATGTTCCCAGAACTGTACTGAATAGCAATGATGGCAGTGGACAGCCTTGACTTGTTTGTGATTTTAAAGGAAATGCTTTCAATTTTTCTCTGTTTAGAATGATGTTGGCTGTTGGTTTCCCATAGACGGCTTTTATCAGATTGAGGTAGAGGCCATCTGTCTCAGTGTACTAAAGGACTTTGATCATGAAGGGGTGTTGGACTTGGTCAAAAAGCCTTTCCAGGATTTATTGCAATGATCATG